>QLPN01003251.1:0-17041 GCA_003314395.1 Albatrellus ellisii
GGTCGAGACGAGGAGGGGTTGGTTATCTAGGAATGATCTGGACTGTATGACTAGGATGCTCTGTTCCTGCTACCCGATTTGTATTCCTTGCCTCGTATACAGAAGCAACCAGTGTCGATGAGATTCAGCCACTGGCACTCTTCTGTCCTGTGAAATATCTGGTCCGGTCAGTATCATCTTCTAAACACTCTGCAGTCTTCGTGCGTGAGGTGCCGCTTGGGGCTGGGTGGATACCCGGGCCAAGTGAATAGGTCTGTCAATTCATGCAGAAGGTGTGCGCTGTTGGGGATGTCTGAGTGGTCGGGTCAGTTGCAGAAATGTGCTGTAGATAAGCGGACCCTATGTTGACGCAAATGTCGACAAAGACGTATTGAACACAGCACAGGCTGCCTTAGATCAGAGGAAAAGAATGCATTCTTTAGAGCCTGATTGCCTAGAGGTTCCATATGCTATTGTACCCTGAGTAACAAGAAAGCGAAATAAGGTTCGAAACTATACAGTACTTACTAATCAGTGGCAAAGCAGCTGAGAGCGTACAGAGTAAGGAACGTACAAGCGCTCGTTTGCCAATTCCAACAAGACGCAGACTACCGGGGTTGGCGACGTGCAGATGATTCATTGGATCAAGCAGCGTGGCTGATCCGTGGGATCATGTCTACGCTGCAGAAGGGTGGAGCCTGAGCAGGGCCCAGACTATTGTTATTGGCTGAGGCAGACGCGGCGCAGGCAGGCCTGTGCTGAGATGTGAGCAGGACCATGAGCCGCGTCTGCGCCAAGGGTCATCATTAACACTAGCAGACATTTTTAAGGCTATCATCTTGCCATATGTATGGGTAGTCGAGGGTCATTATAAGAGGTAACAGACTTGAAGTGGCGCTTAGTGCGCTGCTGGCCTCGTTCAGGATCACTCCGGCGGTACACTGCCGTCTGAAATATTCAAGGTACGCAGACATTATTGCTCAGGTTTATGTAGTAATGCAATGTGGCATCATTAAACATAAGCACAACACTTATCAGAACAATTCTGTTTTATGTGAAGGAGTAATTTATGCCGATACAGACAAGAAGGCATTCTGTGTGGTACTCTGTGGTGAATTGTCAGTAGTGTGTTGTGCTCCATGCCACAAGTCGTGATGAGTGGAGACCTTGTAGAGTGCAAAGGGCTCACGATCAAGACTGTCTTTTGTTGAAGTCAGCTACAGGACTAGCCTAGGCTATCGGCATTGCGAGGAAGTCTCCTTCACAGACCTTGTACTATGTATAGACATCTGGGTCGGTGTCTGGCTGTGTGCAGATGCAGTGTCAGAGTACTATACTGTGAGTGGTGTCCTGGTGCACTCAGGCTCTTTCATAGGGCACATACCTGAGTTATTGGACCAATGGGGTTTTGCAATAACAAGGTTATATAGACAGGTGTTTTTCTGCACAAGAAACACCAAAAAAGCGTCCTAAGAACAAGGACAAAAGCACTGATACCAGTCAGTAAGTAAGTTAAAGAAGTGTATAGTAAGATCTCACCTCAGTCTCGAAAACAACACGAGGACTGAGGGGAAAAAAAAGGCAAGGTATCGTAAACAGGCTAGATAGACTACCTGTGGCTTGGAACTGTATAGTAGCGGAGTGATCGAAAAGTAGGTATTTATCATATGTTTTCTGCGGAGAGGAGACGAAAGTTTGCGCGCGCGTCGGCTTCTGCCGAGTTGCATAAAAAGGAAGTAGTAAGTCGTGCATGCGCCAGTTTGCAATTCCAACATGGGGGGATTTAGATATTCCTTCATCACTGCTGAGCGGGGGTGTCTGTAATCAGTCGTCCAGTTGCCAGTGCAAGTGGCTATTTATCACTCTTGCTTATAATATCTTGTGTGAAGTCTTCTCTTTATCTATGGGCTGTGTATCCATCAACATGTTGTAATTGCCGTGTTCTGGTGCCCGCACAGGTTCGTCTTTGATCTATTGATAACACCTGCCTCAGACCCATCCATCTTGCACTGTGACTAGCAACTTGTCCCCTCCTTTCTTCTTTTCACAGAGGCCCGATCTCTAGCCTAGGAATGAGTTCATTTCGAAGCTATACTGTCTATGAAGTGTACTACTACAATCATACATCAGGAAATGAGAAATTTGGTTCTCCGTGTCTTACGTGCTTATCTACTCTCTGAATCAACGAACTGGCCAGCCACTACCAGCTCATGCAGCTTAACGGGGTTCCTTGCTCTTTACAAAGATTTCAGCCCGCTTTGCTCTTCCCAAGCAGAAAAAACGGCTCACTCAAGTCAAGCTGACTTGAGCCGACTAATAGTGTCAGTTGGGGTCCACGACAAAAATACGCGTTGACACAAGCTTGTGGTGCCCTTCATGAAGAGCCTCCACCCTCCAGAGGGGCTACCACAAAATTTCCTATCAGCATGGTGGGGTGTCTAGTCGTGCAACGGGATCTGAGCAATCACATATTCACAGAGTACAGACTTGAGCTCTCGTCGTCGTCATCGCCAGGCTTGTCTTTGACAACATGTCTGGGGGGATGCAGCTGCGAGCAAGTACGGGGAACACCCCATGTGACCTCTTGGGGGTCAAAGAAGCCATAGGCTTCAGTGTCACTGCTTTTCAAGAAACCCAGGCGAGGCGAGCGCTTCGCAGACTGGAGTCCCGGCCGAACTACTGGCAGCGGACATACAAAAAAATCCATCTGCCTGGGCTCCGTGAATTGCGAGTGTTCTCCTACACGTTGTACCATAACTTGATAAACTCTGAAAATATGAGGATATCAGTATAGATGCCAGGTATCGACATTGTCTTGATGAGCCAGAACCATAACATCCGCATGCGATTGTGGATTGACTAAGTGCTGCTCGCACCTGCCAGGGAGACCGTAGGTCGTTTAGTTCGTCAGAAGGACCATGTGCCGCCAGACGTGCTCAGCCGTAACCTTGACAGTCTGACGATCTTCGCACATCAAGTCATGCTCATCGCATTCCCTGCCAAGGAGCCAGCCGAACAAGGGTATGATCTTGCGGACGGTGGTACATGTCCTAGGGCAATAAAACAGTATAACTTAGCCATGCACACAGTGAAAGACACGACCTGAGGTTCGTTGTCGTCGCTGACACGGGGAGCGTAGTGTGAGCGAGCGAACGGCTGAGACAATGGACGACTCGGTATGTATCCAGGCGACATACATATACGTATGGATACCATGCATCGGCGTGCCGGGCTCATTGAGTCGCATATACTGCTAGCCCACTACGCCCAAGGTTGCAAAACTTGGGAAGTCGGCGCCATCTTTGCTGATGAATCGTCGGCTCCACGACCGACCCGCCTGACGTGTCCATTGCCGGCCCACCCAAACCAGGATCAACACGTCCGGCGGTCTCTCCTTTCAAGTCACCCATCCGAGCTACAGTATGTGCCTCCACGACGTACTGATGGCAGCGCTCCCCACACTAGTGCTAGCCTACGCATCCATGCGATTCGAGTGTGCAACAAGTTGCGAAGGTGCCCGATTCAAATACCGTACTCCGCTTTGCCCATCCCCCAGTTACCGCGGCCACTGTCAGTGGAGCCGGCCCTCCGCTTGCGAGAGTCGATCGGGTTAAGTGCAGAAACGGTGGAGAGAAGCGCGGAGAGCGCTTCTGGGATCGTCTCCAAGCTCTGTAGTTGCGCAGGTGCAGTAACAGAGGCTGCGAGGCGATCAGACGTGTAGAGCGCCATCTGTAGCGAGATGCGAAGATGCGTCAAGTTGTAGTGATGCTGCGTACAGCGTCACTAGAACGGGATCAGACCCCAGGACGCGCGCGCTCAGAGATTATCCAAGGACTCTGATACTGCATTGCCTATCTGATGACGAAGGCCCTCGATCGCGGCGAGTAGTTCGGTCTCTGGCAGCTGCTGAAATCCAGCCCTCGTGGTGCGGCGCGATGACGAGGAGGTCGGCTAGAATGGCGAAGACGCTGTGGAGAGAACATGCCTCGAGAGAGTCAAATGCTATGTCGGTGTGGAACTCGAGGAGAGTCTGGGCTCTGGAATGCGACAAGGCCCTGCCTAAGTCCCTGTGTGCTGTCCCACTCGGAGTCAGCGTCGATGCTCTCCACGACAATGACTGTGCTACAAACGACATTATGAGCAATGTCGTCGAGCAGAAAAGAAGAGTAACTCAGACAAGAGAATGGAGGGTACGGTCGGCTGAGGATCACTGCGCATATTCGCTAATGCATGAAGCCTTGACTCAGAGAACTCCCAATCGAGAAGTGCAAAATCTGAAAGATGTGTTTGTGCTGTGACAGTGGCTAAATCTCCACTCAGTAGTGTATGATCTTGGTATCCCACATTCTCAGTCCGGATTTTTGGAGGAAAAGTGATCAACCAATTTCGTGAGATACATGCCGGCGAGATATGCCAAAATCCCGTAGAAGCGCAAAATTTGTCACGTATTATCACGCCAACAAACCCGACATAATGATGGAATATCTCTAGCCTCCTTGGCCTTTGCGATATAACCCAAGATCTTGTCAAAAGCAGGCTTTCCACCATACGGATGCCACTCTGTTCCTGGAGTCCAGCGGAGAGCTGACTTTTATTTTCGCAACCTTGGTCCCTGACACCGCTCTACCGCACAGAAGAAGCGACATAAGTTCGGGTACGAGGAGAGCACTTCCGGCCCGCAGATGCTTCAGCTACGACATGATGCTAAGCCAGGGATGATAACCACCCTATATCCCCGGTGCTTGCGCACACATACTGCTGCACTGTAGCAGGGGTTTGGATGAGATGAAGGTCCCTCCCGTCTTACCCTTACACATGGCCAATCAATACGACCCCAAACGTAGGACCTAGAATATACTTGTTTCATTGACAGGTCTGAGGTACGCCCTGGAGTAGTCGATGCTCGTCGATATCGTTTTCAGAGCTTTTTGAATATAGCTGCGCTTCCCGTAAAATGCAGCGCCACAAAGCTCTAGTGCCCTATTCCCTGTGCAACGACTTCTGGTGGTGGGCCTAGATCACACCTGGGGGCATCCCGGCCTTTGATAGACGGTGTAGTTCGAATACGCCTCGGAGAAGGCTTGCATGCGACGACGCTGCAGATGGGAGCCAGCACTTGGAGGATTCACCAAGGTCATCTGTTCAAGTCACGGCCAATAGGATGTACGTGACATTCCTCCTCGGGGATTTCTGCCAATGGCTATGAAGCTG
Source organism: Albatrellus ellisii (assembly GCA_003314395.1). Lineage (NCBI taxonomy): Eukaryota > Fungi > Basidiomycota > Agaricomycetes > Russulales > Albatrellaceae > Albatrellus > Albatrellus ellisii. Next base: position 5,191 of record QLPN01003251.1, read on the forward strand.
AAGTGAGAGACTAGTCTCCTTCACAGACCTTGACTACATACAAGTAGGGAGAGGTGTCAACACAAAGCTTTCAAGAGCGCGGCACGCCATGCGACTGCAAATAGACGTTCGCCTATAACATGACTTGCGGACAGGATGCTCATAGTCGTAACTGGAGAAGGCTACGGGAGCAGTTTCTGTGGCATGGCACCATGGCCTATGTGTCTCTGTCGCTAATCTCATATCATCACACGCCGTGGACTAGAATACTACACTAGTGGCTTACTTCCGGTCCCTTTCTTGTTCCACCTCTCGTCGATCCTACCCGCATCTTTGCTCCAGCTTTCTTCGAAAATGGAGCCAACCTACCACTGCCCAATGCCCTTCAAGCTCTGCTTACTCCCCCGCGACCGGGGTTCGTCTATTCGGCACATCCCAACAATCGCCCACTCTGGTTTAGGATCAGACTTGTAGTCCTGTATGACGGGTGCTATTGCGCCAGGAGGGGGCTTAAGGCAGCCCATCGGCATCAAAGACTGCACGATGGGCTCGTATGTTGGCGCAGGATCGTTGGATGCCGTCCGATCGCTCACGACACTGTCATCAGGAGTATCAAATCGTCCCAAGACTACATCTGCCTTGTTTGAAAAGCTGGGACCCATGTCTCCGTGGCCCTCAGTTAGGACTGGTAACTGCGGAAGCACAGGTCGAGCACCCCTCACTGGGAGTGCTGCAAACCTCTTATCTCCAGGTCCTTGACGAAACGATGGAGTGTGAGCCGGAAGTGGGCCGCTAGAAGAGGCCGAATACGTTCTTTTCGAGGGGAAGGAACCGAGAGTCGAAGCACCATTATATGTCTGGTAGCTGTTGTTGTTCGCCCGCAATGAATTCATCCCGAGCTCGCCAAGGTGTCCAGTCATATCATTCTCCAAAGTCGATATACGATGCTGAGAATAATCTGCGGATTCAGTCCCGACGTATGACAGCCTACTTTCCGCTGTAGTCATGTAGCCTGGGACGATTGCCTGTGCTACAGGTGATGATGGAGCAGGTGGTCGACGACGATGACCAGAAGTTGGAGAACGATTGAGAATGATCGCATTGACCTCACGGTTGGCTTCAGCTACCAGATTCTCTGTGCGAGCATGACCATTATAAAAGGCCCTCGACGTCCCGAGTTCTGTCGATTCCAGATGTATCTCTGCTATAACGAGCTTTCCCAAATTAGCGACAATCTAGATTCGAGTTACGAATGTGTATACGTCCGGATGTCTTGACGAGATATACGCACCAAGCCTTTTTCGCAACACTCCTGGAGCCCCCCGAACTTCAAATTCATCCAAGCGTGGGTGGCTGATCGTTTGGAATCGCCGAGACACATCTCCTTCGTCATGATTTCGGAGTCCAAAGATCGGACTTCCTCCCGGAGTCGGCCGACCAACTCTCTCTGCGCTCGCAAGTTCTTGTGTTTAGGATCCATCTCGCGAAGCTTCCTTTCTTCAGCATCAGTTCTTGACGTGGTGCTCTTGCGTCGATGTTTGAGCGACTCAAGAGTCTCCTCGCTAGTACGCACGTCTTTCATGGAGTTACGAATAGTTCTCTCATGATTGGCGAACTTTAACAGCGCGGCGGCGAAGTGAGATAGAATATAGTCAGAGGCACTAAGCGTGTCCTGATATGAGGACTCGCTTTGAGTGAGATAGAAATTAGGAAGTACAGTTGAGACGCACCCGAAGATCATCTCCTTCACACAAGCCCCACTTGCGGAGAGCTTCTGATGCCTCTTTGAACCCAGAACTGAGCCTCTCCAAGCTGTTACCGGGATGAATCTGAATCACACGAATCAGGAAGAGCCATGGTATACGTACGACTGTACGATACACTTCTCGGCAGTAATGAGATCTTGCAGCGGCTTGAGGTTCTTGTTGCCTGCAAGACCTGGGAACCTTGTACTATGGGCGATCTTTGTAGCGGCTGACTTGATCATTTAGAGATGGGGGAGACTGAGCAGGGAGAGAAGTGACGCCCTAGGATAACAATCAATCTGAGCTAGTCTTCTTTTACAGACATAATTTAGGATGCTTATGAACTGAGCGTCAACGAGAGATCCAAAAGATACTGTAATATTTTTCTTCAGCACAACGTGCTCCGTTTGTTGAGTGTCACGTTATTTCCATTCCATTCCCCGCGGCCATCCGTGTTGGCATATCGTTCCATATCTCAATATCACATGATATTATCTTTCCCATCATTGTTGGAAATAAGGCCCGTGGCGCCGCCTACGTGACCATCATGACGATGTTCGGGGTTTAGAGCAATTTATTGCGGTGACATGCGCCAATTGCTAGAGGTAGCAGATTTTACAGCAAGTTAGTTACGGGAAGTCACCCGGTGTGCCATAGCAAGAATACTCCTCATCCATCGCATAACAATGCCTACCATTCTCCCCGACCCTCCCAGCCAACCCGATAATAGTCTTTGAGGGCGGCGCGACGATGAACCTAGGCACAGAGGGGGTGGTGGTGCGGGGATGTCTCTAGTGCCACCAGATGACCCACGTAACACCCTGCTGGCCTTATTTCCTCATGCCTGGGCGCTCGACGCCAGGCTTGTTGCTGTGTGGAATGTCCTGCCACGTAGAACGACTGTCTTCTACTAGGCTGATCGATCATTAGCCGCTCGCGCTATGCCATCGATGGACTCCACTATTGTAAACTCCGGGAAAGCTGGATTGGGTCCAGGCACCTGAACCGGAAAACCTCTGCCTCCCACCTCCTGGCGCTACGACATCTCACCTGACCTCGAAAAACGACTGGCAGCCTGGGAGTGCTGGTGCTCTCTCCTGTGCTGTGGCCAGCACCCAGCGTACGAACCTCTTCATCTATCCCATACGGCCTGGTGCCGCAGTAGCGCACACCTTCAAGCTCAGTGGAGCGAGCCCGCGCTCTATCGTCAAACCCTTCTGTATCAAGGCATAATATCCCGCATGAACGCCAATCTACCCTATCTAACGTACTAATGGCCTAATCGTCCAGTCCGGAGTCATCTCAACCCTTGCTCAAGTCTGGCTGTCGACCCGAGCCCATCTCCCTAAACACAAGGGTTTTCCTCTGGCGGTGCCTGGCTGCGTATCCCTCACTGTGAAGACCGCACCGGGTCGCCGCTTGGCTTCTCGCTGGGTGACTCTGGTGCCTGAAAGACACCCCCCGGCCTACCTTGACCTCTACTCGATCCTGGGCTACGGGATCATGGATTTCCACTCCCCGACGGACCGGTGCCTTCCGGGCGCAAGTCGGCCGTGTAGCTTCATTGTATCTTAGTCACTTCATCTTATATAGAAAATACGGTGTGAATGGCGCATCCAGCCCGTGATCCTGCCGCTCCCATCGAAAAAACACGCCGCCGGCTCTACACCATCAATACCTGAGGCTCCACATTGACTGCATCCTCATGAACAACTCTCGTTATAACCACAGATTGCTGCCAAATCGCTGGTCTGCCGCGCCTCGCGGGGTGCTCTCCAGGACGAACCTAACCTGCCAGACGACTGGTACAAGTTGCCTGTGGTCTCAGTGGATATGGGAACGGAGCTTCCTCTGGGACGCAGCCACTGGCGTGGCTGGCGGCCGCTTCGAGTCCCACACAGCTCACGACAATGCGTGGTGGATGGTCATTGTATGGGGGTGGAAACTTACCGGTCGTTAGCAGGCCAACTCTTTTTGGTTGTCCTAACCCGTTGTACTCCACCGAAAAAACCATACCTTCACATCCCGTTTCTCACATGTATGATACTCGAAGGAATTTGATCTGTGGGGCGAATTAGTATGTGTGGTCTGTACATTCGCACAAAGTCGACACATTGGAGTCGTTTTTCTTCGACTTCTCATCTATTGATGCGCATCGCTCGCATGTGTGGATGAAGGCCTCCTAAGTACAACATTTCGATGACTTGCTAAGTTGCGGTGCGATGCGACAGCAAGGAGTTCAGAAACCTTCACACTGTTCGCGCTGTGTCGCAATTTGTGCGTTATTAGGAAATGGGCTTACAGGTGCCACAGTTCCTTTTTTTCCGGTGGAGCGTAAGGGCCGAGACAAGTGACAGTAGGGAGGGCTCGAGGCTACCACTACCAGCTAAGGCTAACAATTTTGTCCTGACTGACGGGGCACCACTATACAGGCATACCCACCACGATCTACCATCGAGCAGCAAGGGTTCGTCTTGGGGAGCACCTTTCTATGTTTGATGCATTGTTAAGATACGCAGTAGGTCACGTCTATACAGTGCTGCGCAGCGTTCGTTAGAGGGCAGTGAAGACATAGTACTAGTCTGGTGTCGATGGCATTACTAAGCCATCTTTGTGTCAACTTATCTTCGTCACGCGAGCGTACGTCACCCTGCCGTTCCATGTGCCATTCAATGGTCCTCACCTCGATTTCCAACCAAGGCGAGGCACAGCAATTCGGACATAAGGATGGTATAAAGGCGGTTCGTGCCTGTCAGTACTAGTCTATGATTGGCGTTGTCCCGAAAGCTCGTTATTCCACACCCCAGGACAGGGCGCAGGCTAGGGAAGATTCTGCTTCTACCGAAATGCTTTTGCGAAATCCCAGGGGACTTGTTGGCCGGAGGCTTCGCATTCGAGGAGAATTTGGTTTATAGATAGATTCCGTTATCCTGCATTTCGGGCAGCTTGCCTGTTGTTTGTAGTTAGTAGGGATTCACTTCCAAAAAGAGGTGGAGACATCGCCAGACTCAGATAGCCCAGTTATCACGTGTTTCGGGTCGAGCGCCAGATTTGCGGGTGGGGGGCACTGCTGTACAGTCCAGGCGTTGTTCCACGCTAGTTTTTTTTTTTGCAATGATACTGTCCTAAACCGTCCCTAGATTCAGGGTATCCCAATTGAGTTATCGATTTCTCGTATTTCTATTTCGCTTTTTTGTGTTACATTTCTTTTCCTTCTATTTCTGTCCACAATAATGTTGCACCGAAAAATTGGTGTTCCTGACTACTCTATCTCCTTCACGTGCCTGATCTAGCCTGTGCTGAGCTACAACTAGTCTCTGTACCTGACCTCAACAGATTCTATGGACAGTTGTTCTATGTTAGTGGCGAAGCAAGTTCGGCTGTCCCATCACAGTCATATAGGGCGACGAATACTAGCAGATCCCGACCATTGCCACTCATCACCAGGAGGGATCGACGGGATGTTGCAATTATTTTGCTTACTGCCAGCCAGACAAGCGCGATCTTCCCGTTCCCGCTTCCGGAACGTCAGGGTCTGGACCATACTTAAGTTATACAGTATGTCAAGCACCGCCAAAAATAGCACTGGCGAACACTTAGCGAACTTGCGCTTAGAGGGTGGAACGCAGGACCACAAAAAATGATTATAATCTGCGTCTCTCGACCCCACTTCTTTTCCCTCTATCTTCTCTTTCGCCTCCATCTCCATCTCCATCTCGCTCACTACAGTCGGTCATTTTCCACCACCTTCTTTTCATCTATCGGCGTCTCTCGTCCTTCTCTGTACGAAGAAGGCGATACGTATAATCTCACCCCACTAAGAAATCAGAAAACTGTAATCAGAAATGATGAAGTTCGTTAAGACACTCTCCCTCCTCCTTGCAGGCGTCGCCCCTGTTCTTGCCTCCCCGCACAATGCTCTGGCCGCCCGTCAGACACACGTCTATCCTCGCAGCTTGATCGACATTTGTGTCGCTCTCGACGCCGATCTCGTACTCTCAACTGTCATCCTTGACGGTATGTGTGTATCACCAGCCTATGTACACCAATTACTAACGTTTTTTGCAGGCAAGGCTGTGGTCGCCGGCCACCTCGACGTCTGCCTGTGTGTCTCTATCCTCCCGGAGTTCATCAAAGCCAACGTTGTCTGCCAGGCAGCTGTCGGGCTTGTCGGCGAGGTCCAGGTCCTTTCGATCTTAGAGGCCTTGATCGATGGCTCGAGCGACAAGAAGACCTGTTCGTACCCCGCCCACAGCGAGTCCATTTGTGCTCCCGACGCGCCGTGTAACTATCACTGTATTGATGGATATGAGCCGACATACGCTTCTGACGATGACGCCATCCCTACCGGCTGCCACTGCCCCATTCCCTCCATTGAATGCAACGGCCGATGCGGTAAATTCCCTCATGGATGCGGTTCCCAGGCCCCTGCCGCCCGTCGTCGTCACCACTCCGCTCCCACATGCCCGGGCAACAAGTTAGCGTGCGGTGTCCCTAACTCTAGCAGCGGCAAGGCATACGACTGCGTTGACATCCAGAGTGACCTCGAATCTTGTGCGTGTGTGGTTACTTTATCGTATATCAACAAGTCGGAGCTGACTCTGTATTCAATAGGCGGCGGCTGCACGCACCCCTCGCCGTTTGACAGCTCGAGCACCGGCCCCGTCGGTACGGACTGCTCTGCCATTCCTAACGTCGACACCGTTCTGTGCAAGACTGGCAAGTGTCATGTCACGGCTTGCCGTAACGGCCACGTCCCATCTGACAAGGGCGACTGCTGTGTTGCAAAGGCAACGCCGCCAGTCGTGGTAATGGTCTCTTGAGTTCCGTTGAAGGAGCCGTAGGCAACGCTTTCGGCCTGACTAGTAGTAATCGGTTGCAACGCCTGCAAGTAGGACGGATGTTCACGATCGACCGTGTGCTTTTTGATACCTTTATTTCCACTTTGTTCTTCTACTTACCCGGCAACGGTGATACACGCCTGCTCCAACCGCCTCGCCATACTTATATCCGCCGTCTCATTCCTGATCTCGTTATATTTATCTATATCCTTATCTATTCCACACCCTCGCTGACTTGTCACAAACTGGAGTGCTTCGGCCACGCAACAACAAATGTGCAGTCGTGTAGACCTTGGCTAGTGCATGCCCCGGCTCCCTCAGGCCATGTAATAAAGTAGCGACAGTGTTGACCATGCCAAAGAGTGGGCTTGTCAGGGTGTGCAGTAGTCTGCGGGCAAAGTAGGGACCTTATAAGCGCCAAGGACTGGCCATGGCGGCGGAAAATGCTGGAGGACGATACAGGGAAGGCCGTATCCGTGCGTACAAATGGCACCAGCTTACAAGCAATGGGTGATGTAGCTGGCGTGCCGTCTGATCGACCTGCAGGTTGAAAGGAGAGATGCCGTTGAGTGCAATGGTGCTGACATTCGTGGCATGTGGGGGTGTTTCAACAATGGCAGGGGCCTTGGTGGTGGGATGCTAATCCTATCCTCTGGTTATGTCTGCTTGGTCTTTCTGTTCTGCTTATGCATCGCAAGGATGTAATCCAGGAAGCAGTGTGTTGACTATGAGTGCTCAGAAAGAGGGCCCACAGACCAGAGAGGTGCTGAACATGCTGTCACATGCCCAGAGTGATATGAGGCAAACATGTGCAAGAGAGTTTAGATGTGATTCATCCTTGTTGTCACATTGGTAGCAGTCAAGTCATAAATACAAAGTATCTACTCACATGGACCATGATAGATGCAGTGGCCAGAAGGGAGTGTCATGTGATGTGTAGATGAGTGTGGCAGTATAGTGAACTAAAAAGAAGAAATGTCAACACCCCCCCTCACTGCAAACACACCTCTTGTTGGAAATATTTGGTCTCTTTGTTCAGCTCCACTGTATACAAACCAACACACATCTTTCTTATGTCTTATCTGACACACACAAACCCATGTATATCACTCCTACCACATTCTAACAACATGCTCAAAAAACCCATGTTTGAAACTCCACCTAAACTCTAACCCACTTACACTACATAAGCCAAATCCCCCACTTTCTGTTGACATGGGGTTTTGCTCTTCACTCCAGCACCCATGCCCCACACTTTACTTACATAAACATGGTCTGTGCACTGCATCTTTACATATATAAGCATCAGATTAGGGACACTGATCTTTAGTTGAGTTCTACATCACTCCCTCACTGTACTAGCCACTTCACTCCCTCTTACTATATTCTGCACTATGTCAGTGTTGTAATGTCTTCTTTCTGGGTTTTTGCCCTGTGTGCTTGCACCCTCTCCCTCTTGCCTCCTTGAATGGAGTGCCTCAGCCTCAGGTGACCACTGTGCTGATCATTGCGCTTCAACAATTTCTACCACCCTTATGTTGTGCAGGGAAGAGGTGTGGTGGTGAAGGTGACAGAGGCATGATCAGACTGGGAGAAGGGCCTGGATGCATGGTGGGAGGATGTGCCAGACTATGAGAAAGATGGTGCAAAGGCCAATGAAGGCTAAAGAGAGAATGACAAAGAACAAAAGAGCAAACTCCATTTTGGAGTGCAAAAGAGTGATTTGAAGGGGAGAGAGTAAAGACTGGTGCAGACAGGGCACACAGAAAGGAAAGAGAGATGTCTGCTTAGATTCTAAGACACTATCTAGCTACTGATATACAATTGGAGATCGCACACAGACCATGCTTACTAATAAGTGTGGGCCATGGGTGCCTAGAGGGAGAGATGAGCAATAACAAGATCTGATAAGATCTGATAAGATTGAAGCAGATCCAACACCTTAGACATTCACAGAATGTCTAACCATATATCCCCACTCTGTAGCTTAGGCTACACCACTTACCTTCTTGCTCTTGCTGCAATGACACCTGTGTTCCTTCTCTTCACCACCATTGGCTCATTCCTGTGCAGACACCTCTACCATACCAAGACCATCACAATGTTCAGGTAAGCTAGTGGTTTTGTAAGCATATCAGCAACAATGGTATTGGAAGGAATGTGGTGAATGGAAATAGAGGAGTCCTCAACACACTGTCATATGAAATGGTATCTAATATTGATGTGCTTTGATCTGTGACCAGTGATGGGGTTTGTCTGCACAGGAATTAGCCAATGCTAGAAAGGAGAAGGAGAACAGATTGCATTGCAGCAAAGACATAGTAGGCAGTGGTGCAACTAAAGTTACAGAGTGGAGATACATGGTTAGACATTATTGATAATGTCTAAGGGTGGTAGAAAGTGGGGGTTTGTCAGAACGTACTTATTTTTCTCTTCATTTTACGATTTCTTTCATCCTTATTGCTCAGGATCTACTAGAGATATCTTATCTTATCTTATCAGATCATCAGTAGATCTTATCGCGATTATCTATGACACATACTCATTTAGTCATCAGGCCGCTTACTATACAATTATGACTACATTTCCCACAGACGCTTATTGATGCAGTGCAATGCTGCGCATTGCTTACTGATACTTCCCACAGGTGCTGTGCATCTTATTTACATACACCTGCCCTACAGTGACAGTGCATGGTCTGTGCGCTGATCTCTATAGTATATAAAGACTCTCATGTAGTAGTTAGCTCTTCAGCTTTATACATCTGAGATATCCGCTACATGGTGTGACTCTTCTCTAAGGTGTATTGTCTCCTCCCTTGCCAATCCCCCTTCTCTTCAGTTGTGACCTCGCTGTCTAGCGTGCGCCCCACAATTGTATAAAGCTCTCATCAGCAACCTCACCTCATCCCTCATTCCTACATTCCATTTCAAACCATCATTCCCCTCCCTCCTCACTCAAGAGAGCGTTGTATTGTTATAGTTCTCCAGTTCTTCATAGTTCAGCTGCAGCGCCAGGCCTTATATTGCCTCAGTGAGCAGTGCTAGGGTGTCTACCACTTAGTGGGGCATCACAGAACCTCCTGACAACCATTCGGACCAGGAGTACTATAATTTCTACTATAACAAAGATTTCTTTTGTAGTACTAGTAGCACTTATATACTAGTATATACCTACGTACTCCCACCTTCCATTTTGTGTTGAAAGGCCTATTCCCTTGAAAAAGGAATAGTGAGTTCTCACTTCACACAATCTTACTTTCACCATTCTGCGCATTCTATGCTCAGAAAAGAGAACAAGATCTGGCAAATCCTATGCCAGATTCAGCTCTCTTTTGCCACCAACTCGTTGAGCAACTTCTATTGCTCTCCTCCACTTCCATGCCAACGCCTATAATTACAGACAGCAGCAGGCGATCTGGTTCTTCAGGCTCCACAATCCCTATTACAACGATCACCCTGAGGAATTTCCTTGGCACTACTTTCCAAACTACCTCGACTGAACCAGCCCATATCGAAATTCACTCCCCCAGGTGTTCATTTTTAGAAACAAACGATGACGTTGGGACCAAGCAACTGGGAGTTCAGAGAAGCAGCACCAATGATCAAGGATTCTTCCCAAGAACAAGAAAGGGAAAGGAGAGAAGCAGACGAAACCAGAAGACTCAGACTTCTGGATGTAGAGGAAGTGATGGAGATGATGAATGATCAGATGAAGCAGCAGCAGCATGTACAAAAGGAACAAGGTGACGTGATAATAAGTTTGGGGACCACAATGGCAGATATTGCCAAGAATATGAAGGAAATCACTACAATGATGTGGCAACAAGCCCTTCCTTCCATACCCCCCCAATTATTCCCACCAATTCCTCTGGCCAAACAAATGTCCGATCGGCCCATGTATTTGCCCAACACTGGGTAAAAGTTTCTGCACCTACAGCATTCTTGGGGAAGCAAGACAAACTTGATTCGTTTGTCCAAGAGCTTTTCTTAGTATTCACAGCAAACAAAACATGGTCAGATAGTGATTGAATCACATATGCCCTCTCCTATATGATAGGAGGCTCGGCAGAAGCATGGAGAAACTTACAAGTCGTGAAACAACGACTACATGAGGCTAATCCCCTCAATCCATTATCCCCCATGCCATTTCGAGATTGGGTAGAATTCAACACAAAACTATGCGAGCAGTTTGGGGATCCAGATGAGGCACACACAGCACAACAAGCCTTACACAAATTATGACAAATGGGAAAGATGGTGGATGAATACACCACTGAATTCCTCCTCTTAGCAGCCAAAACACTTTATGATGAGCATGCGCTCATCGACTGCTACAAAAGAGGACTGAACAGTGATGTATTAAACCGCATCTATAATATCAACCCACTTCCCACTATGTATCTAGACTGGCAGAAGATGGCTCAACAGGTGGACAGGCATATGTGAGAGTACCACCAACTTATGCAATCTAGAGGTCCATTGCAATGGACTCCTAGATACAATCAACAAGCCAATCCCCAGTCTAATACAAATACGCAAAAGGCTAGCAATGTGACAGTGCCGATGGATGTGGATGCTGCACAGAGAAGAAGGCCCCTGATATGTTTCAATTGCAGAAAGGAGGGACATAGGGCAAATGTTTGCCCACAAAGGAGAAACATCAGGGAGATTCATGAAGAAATCAGGCAGATGAGCATGGTAGATTTTGAGAAGATGATCTTCGATGAAGGAGAAAGAAGGAAGCAGCAGGGTTTTGTGAAGGACAGCCAGTAGATGTCGCTGGACTGTCCAAAAATATGTTCTCAGTACTCACTCCAGATGATGGTGCTGTTGATCACACAAATGTATGCGATCCTATTGATGAAATAGTATTTAACCACATTGCATCGGAGAAAAAGACTGAGAAGAAAGAGACATCTGAGAGTATGCCCTCTCAAGACAAAGAAAAGCACGTGATCATGGGAATAAGAGTGGATTTACCCATGATCAAAGTCAAGATCAAAGTACCAGAAAATGGACAAACAGTAACAATTGAAGCGCTCCTAGACTTGGGAGCTACTATGTGTTACATAGACAAAGAATTTGTGAAAACAAATTGTCTAAACATGAAGAAACTTCCTATTGCTATACCAGTCTATAATGTTGATGGAACCAAAAATGAACAAGGATCCATCACAGAGACAGTGGATTTAATCGTCAAAGTCCAAAATCATACAGAACGAATGACCTTCTGTGTCACAGGACTAGGAAAAGTCAATCTCATACTTGGAGAGACTTGGCTTAA
>QLPN01003258.1:0-31637 GCA_003314395.1 Albatrellus ellisii
ATGTGACATGAAAGTGTGATGTTAGGAAAACAGGATGTAATTGGGGTGAGGGGAAGATAGGATGTCAAACAAATGCAGAGGGCAATAAATGTTGATATGCACTGCAGTATGATGAGAGGGTAATCTACAATCATGACCACAACAAATGTTGAAGGGTGTGAGCCATAAGATCCTCTAGACACCAAAATGCAGAGAGTTAGTAGTTTAGAAAGAGAGTGACATGATATCATGAGAATATGTGTCATAAATGATTAGTAACCAGCCTGATGATGAATTGTGAATGAGTCATAGATTATTGTGAGAGATCTAGTCAGATGAGATAAGATATGATGTAGATCTTGAGCAATAAGATAAATGAAAATTGTAAAATGAAAAGAAAAATAACGCATCCTGACAGATATTGTAGTGACACTTAGAGTGACTTGGAGATCTTAGACATAGTCCTTAGGAGTGAAGTGAATTTGTAGTGAGCTTAGGTCAAGCACAGTAAAGGAGAATCCCTAGATTGCAAAGTTGACAAGACTGGGGTTTGAGACTGCCAGTCTTTCAACTACTTATACAAAACCAGAGTTCTAAAGATAGTACAGGTGAATAAGGTTCAAGGATCAATGATGATTGCACAGCAATCAATAAAGTCACATGATGTAGGATGTGTCCATGGATATAGTAAGTGGCTCAGCCACAAGCATGAGATGAATGAGAGATAATCAAAGACAAATGAAGATAAGAAGGGTGAGTCCTTGCTAATTGTATAATAATAGTCCTTAGCAGATAAATGTAAATAAATAAATAAAGATAAAGAAAGAAAAGATAAGTCTTTATAGTACTTGGAGTGAAACTCACACTTAGTATGTAAATACTATAGTACTAAAAAAGGAGAAAAGAGATAGTCCTTACTATCAGTTGGAGCTAGGTTCACAGCTGTAGTCAATACTACACTTATAGTAAGTAAGATATAAGAAAAAGAGAAAAGAAGAAAGAAAAAGAAAACTGTTACAAAGTGCCTAAGCAAGTGCCTTGTAACACTTATCTGATCTACATCTAAACCTTTATCTTATCACAGTTTTTACTGCCTCATGGGTTGGATCCCACACATGCTGCACTTCCGACTTACTTAGCCTACCCTAGAGTACTGCACCTGGTCTGTGTGCATTCCTTAATACTATAAGTAGTTGTTGTAGTTAATGAATAGACCCCAGCTTGATACAGCTGATTCCACCCCTTCTTCTATGGCTGAGATCTCTCACCCCTTGGCTTGGATCCAAGGCAGCTCCCATTAAGTCCTCTTAAGGAGGCAGGGATAAGTTGGGATTGCAAGGCATCTGTGACAATGTCCATTGCCAGTCTGTCAGTCCTGACAAACCATATAGAACAAAGAAATAGGTCAGATGAACCTGTGTGTAAGTCCAAAGGAGAGCAGAGGAAAATGATGCAATGATAAAATAGATAGTGCATGATAATATCCAAGGTATGTTGGTTCTTTCCTTTTCCTTTTTTCCACAGATGCTTCATATATCTTGTGTACATTGACTTCTTGCCATAGCCATTACTTTATCATATGGGTCTTTTTGCCTGACCCACTCTTATCTCCTTTTGTTCATCTCTTTGTCCCTCATGCTTAGTGTTGCAAACATAAGGTGGTACACCTTACCATTCCCTTTATTTTCTTTGTTTTTCTTTATCTCCATGACTTCTTTTGGTCTTATCACCCAAGATCTTGAGTGATTACTGATATGACTCATTCTTATTCATCATCAGGCCACTTACTGTACTGCTATGATGATATTTCTCACACTCACTTATTGATGCTGTGCAATGCTGTACATTACTTACTGATCATTCCCACACTTACTGCAGTTCCTATTCTGTATGCATGCCCTATAGTGACAGCACATAGTCTGTGTGCCAATTGCTTTGCTATATATACTGTACTTGTGTAGTAGCTAGCTCTTTAGCTGAATACATCTATGATATCTGCCTTACAAGCATGACTCATCCTTTGTATTGTCTCATCTCTTTTCCTCCTTTACAGTTGTGACCTTGTTGCTTGGTATATGCCTCACACATATGGTGATTGTCCATTCACTGACATCTTGCACAGTGCCTCCCTTCCCACTGCTCCAAGTGAGTGGGGGACTGATGGTAATGACAATGACACCACATGTTTTCTCCACACCACAGGCTGGCACTTCATCTATTTCATGTTGAGCTATGACATCACTTTCACTACTTCTATTTTTGGACAATTACTGTGACACACTTCCAGCCACTCTGTCACTATGGTCCATGCATCATGTCTTACAGTATTTATACCCTTTGTGTACTACCACAGAAGAATAAGAACTACTGTCCTAGTTCATCTCACATATGGCCTGTGCTCAACAGGTTATGGGCCCTGCCTGGCCAGTACACTTACTCATCTCCCTTGCACTCACACTATCTTGCAAACTCTCAATTCTCAACTCTCACTCCACTCTCCTACTCCTCATACTCCTCTCACTCATCACTCCCTTCAACTCCATGTCTGTCCTGAAAATCAACATTACCTTGGAAAGCTCTGACAACTACAAAAGATGGTTGATCATGGTAAAATATGCCCTCACCATCATGGGAATCTGGTATACCATCAGCAGAATCAAAGCACCTGAAGTCATCAGCACCCCCCAAGATCCAACAACTAGATGTAATGTATGTACCATCACCAATATGAGATCGATAGATGGGACAACCACAATGCTACAGCCAGAGCAGTCATCATAATGAGTCTTGGAGACACACCTGCTGTGATTGTTGAATATAACACACTCACCATCATATGTTGCTGGGAAGCCCCCCTACACATCTATGGGACACAATCTGTGATGGCTGCCTTCATGATCTGTTCATATCTGTCCTCAATGTAGGCTTGCCATTGAGAGGATAGCCCAACACCATGACACTATCCCTGCTAAGAGTGGCCTATTGGATGGTCTTAGGGAAGTGTAAGATGGCAGTCCTACATATCCCATAAGGGAGACCGGCACGCACTCAACTAAGGTATCACACCAAAGAAGAGGATTTGCCAGCCATAACAAGCTGGAGTATATTGATAATACTACAGCTACTTATATACTAAAGGAAAGCGCGCACAGACCAGCGCAGTACTCTAGGGTAGGCAGCTACAGTAAGACTCCACAGTAGCTATGACATCATGTGCAGCATGGGTGCATCCAGAACACAAAGCGACAGTAAGTAGATAAAGATATGATAAGATCAGATGAACTGAAAGGAAGATGATCTAATCATATCTAATCAAAGGAAAAATAAAAGAAAAGTAAAAGAATAAAAGAAAGGAATAAATGCTCCTAAAACGAAGCCTGACAGGAAGGTTGGTGATAATAATACCCCTGGTAACAAGGTAGTTATTATGCACTTGATATGTGTAGTAAATGTTCCTGATGATGATGAAGAGTGGGATCAATGAGATAGTGATGAGGATGATAACACCAATGACTAAATGAGGATCCAGAGTGACAAGTTTAGGATGTTGTAGTGAAACTTAGAGTGACTTAGAGATCTTAGACTTAGTTCTTAGGAGATGATGTCAAGCTTCAGTCAAGCACAGTATAGGAGAATCCCTAGATTGCAAAGTTGACAAGACTGGGGTTTAAGACCACAGGCTTGTCCCTACTTATACAAAACAGAGTGTCCCAAAGATAGTACAAGTAAGTAAAATTTACTGATCAACAATGATTGTGCAACAATCAACAAGGTCATGTGACTAAGTCATGTCTGTAGTAAGCTATTGTAAAGTAGCCACAAGTGCGAGTGAACAAGAGATAAACAATGGCAAACAGAAGACAAAATGGGATGAGTCCTTGTAAATTGTATAATAATAGTCCTTGGCAAATAAATGTAAATAAATAATTGAAAGATAAGTCCTTATAGTACTTGGAGTAAAACTCACAGCTTAGTATGTAAATACTATAGTACTATAAGGGTAAAGAGATAGAGTCCTTACTATAAGTTGGAGCTAAGCTCACAGCTGTAGTTAATACTATGCTTATAGTAAGTAAGAAAAAAGAAAAAGAGAAGAAAAGAAACTGTTATGAGGTGCCAAAGCAAGTGTCTTGTAACAATCCCAAGATCATCTCTCATCCTCTGGGATTACCACCACTGTGTTGATAATTATACAATTAAGTAATGTTCTCCTTCCTTTTTTGGTTTGATACTGTACACACACAACTACTTGTGTACATACTAGTACACACTTTCACAGTCCACACTTCTATGGTCCATGCACTACTACACTTACTATAAGTAGTCTGTGGTGACATGTACAACAATAAGAACTATTCAAGTTCCCTCCTTGTGCATGACCTGCTCTCATCAGGTTGTGGGCCCTGCCTGGGTCATATGTGCAACTCTACTCTCTTCACTCTTACTTGGGATTAAAATCCTCACTTGCTCTCCTGACATTCTACTCCTGCCCACTATACTCCACCTCACACACTCCTCATCTTTGGCATCTGTCCCAAAAATCAATATTACCCTTGAAAACTCCAAAAACTACCACCAATGGGCCAATGTTGTAAAGTGAGCTCTCATAATCATGGGGGTCTGGTACACTATTTCAAAACTCCTCTAATGTCAACACAAGAAGTGGAAGGTGGGCTACCCACTATCACAGTAACCAACACAGAAGAAGTGCAGCTCTGGAAAGACAATGATGAGATTGCAAAGGCAGCTATCTTGATGCACTGTAGCACCCACCCTTCCACCATCATCACACCAGAAATGGTTTGCACACAATGTGCATGGGAATTGTTGAAAGGAGGCTATGCAAAGCAGTCAGCCATGGCTGCATTCATCCAGTTTCAGTCTCTACTCACCTGCAAGTATGACATGCACTCATGAACCAACTGACACCCTCCTAGTTGTGCAAGAGCATCTTGCTACCTCCAGCATTGACATCTCTGAGCAGCAGATGTGCTTCATTCTCTGGCATGCTCTCCCATCCTCTTGGGGACATTTCACTTCCTCTGTCCTCACATCCTCTGACATCAGTTGCCTCAACCTTGGGGACATATGCAGGAGGATCTTAGATGAAGAAACATGATCCAAACCAACATCTGCCCTTTCTGCTTTTCAAACTTCCACTGGTCCTCTGTGTTGAAATGCAAGCTTCTGCACCCACTGCAAATGCTGTAACCACACTATCAATACCTGTTGGGCATTGCATGGGATGTCAGAGGATGTGAAGAATAGGTTGGACAAAAGGGGAAAAGACAGGGATATGGGGTCTGGTGATAGTGGTGATGGTACTACCTTAAACCATTTGTCTTCTATATCCACAATTGACACATGCTACTATGATGGCTGTGGCCTCTGGATGTTGGACTCAGGGTGTATGGACCACATATCCCCTCATTGTTCTCATTTCACCAAGTATGATGCTCTATCATTTCACAATGTCAATATTGGCAATGGCTTGACCATTGCATGTGTTGGCCAGGGCTCATGCACATGGGAGCATACTCTGCCCAATGGAACAAAGGCCCCCCTTACACTCTCAGGTGTCTTGCATGTTCCTGGTGCATTGGGTCACTTCCTGTCTATCAGCAAACTTGATCAATTATGTTTCCACATCACGTATATGAAAGGTGTTATGAGGCACTTGCTTTGGCACCTTGTAATGGTTTTCTTTTCTTCTTTTTCTTCTTTCTTTATCTTACTTACTAGTAAAGTGTAGTATTATTACTACAAGTGTGAGCTCAGCTTGACTTTACTTAGTAAGGACTCATTTCCTTTTCTCTTTTATAGTACTTAAGTATTATATACTTAAGTGTGAGCTTAGCTCTAAGTACTATACAAGACTTATCTTTTCCTTTTTTATCTATCTTTATTTATCTACATTTACTTGCTAAGGACAATCATTATATAATTAGCAAGGACTTGTCTGACCTTGTCTCTGTTTACTTTTGTTTATCTCTTGTTTATTTCACACTTGTGGCTGAGCCACTTACTATATCTATGGATGCATCTTAGGTCATGTGACCTTCATTGATTGCTGCACAATCATTGTTGATCCATGAACCTTATTTACATGTACTATCTTTAGGACTCTGGTTTTGTATAAATAGTTGAAAGACTGGTGGTCTTAAACCCCAGTCTTGCCAACTTTGCAATCTAGGGATTCTCCTTTACTGCACTTGACCTAAGCTCATCACAAACTCACTCCACTTCTAAAGAACTAAGTCTAAGATCTCTAAATCACCCTAAGCATCACTAAGACATCATAAACTTGTCACTCTGTATCCTCGTTTAGTCATTGGTGGTATCATCCTCATCACTATCTTGTTGATCCCTCTCTTCATCATCATCAGGAATGTTGATGAGCATCACATGCACATAATGCTGGAAAATGACTATCAGTGACATCAGGTGAACACAGCGACATTAATGTGCTGCACACAATAATCATCTGCTGTCACATCAATCATCCATTTGCTCAGGCATTGGAAAACAATACTGGGTTCAGCTGATGAGGAGCAGGACTGATAGGACAAATAGGCCAAGGCACAGTCTAGACCTGCCAAAGTAACCACAGAGGCACAAGTCATGAAGTCAGCATTTGGTGCAACTAACATTACAACGATGATGAAGGAGTAACTTGTTCCTCAGAACTCCCTATGGCTGTGGATTTTTCAGAATTTTTTCAATGTTTTAGTGCTTTAGCACCTGCTTACATAATGTTCATATTCCCACAGGAATGACAGACCACTTATGTAAGTTTTGGTCTATTGGTCCAAGGCAAGAACATCATATGACCCTAACCCTAGAAATAGGTCTCAGGTATATGTGCTAGTATTGTAATTGTAACCATAGAACACATTATCTGGCTATGCTGGGTGTACGTTATTTCCTATGAGATAACCTCTGCCCCCATTTGGTATCCAATGCTCTCACATCTTAATTAAACCTTAATCTTATATCCGCCTTCTCTTCTGATGGAGAAGCACTGTGTGGGAATTAATCACTCCCACATTCTGTCAATGAGTCATATCATTCTCACACATGACAGTGTGTGGGATAGTTACTATAACAACGAATCAAGATGAGTAACCGCTATTCTATTCTTAGTTATCTATTGTCACCCATACATAGATATCCTTGTATTACCACTATCTATCTATAGCAATAATCCCTTGTCAGAGATTAGTCATACATGTCCCAACCCTATATAAACCCCTAGCTAGAAGCTGAAGAGTCCAAGCGACGAAACCCTACTGTACTTACAATATGGTATTGTCCTTCTAGTTACCTCCTCAGCCGGCACCCCCACCCCCCCTGTAGTTCAACCTGCACCCCCCCCTGGCCTGATGATGAATGATGAATGAGTCATAGATTATTGTGAAAGATCTAATTGGATAAGATAAGATGTAACATAGATCTTGAGTGATAAGATAAAAGACAATTGTAAAATGAAAAGAAAAATAATGCATCCTGACAATACCCCTGTTTTATGGGTGAGATGACCTGACGAACTGCTAAACTCCTGTAGACCCAAAACCTCCTTCTCCCCTTGAAGTATCATCCAGTGATTTGACTTCCAAAACTTTGGCATGTGATATGTTTTCAAGGATTAGTTGTGCGATTCGATCTTTTTCTTTTACATGGAATGTGTCATTTCCACCATTGACAAGAAGAATTTTGAGAGGGCCATGATAGTCTGAATCAATCACTCCAGCTCCAATTGATATAGAGTTTTTGACAGCCAAACCACTGCAAGGAGCAATACATCCATAACAGTGACTTGGTATAGCCAAGGAGACTTGAGTATCAATTAATTTTTGACTGTGTGGTGATATCTCTGTTTCTTCTGCACTATAAAGATCTACTCCTGCTGCAAATAATGATCCTTTGGTAGGGATGGTTGCCCTGTCTGAAAGTCGTTTCACAGGTAATGTGATATTCTGAATTACTTGGATGGTGGTTGGATATCGTAGATGGAATTCTTTAACCAATTTGGGAATGTCCTTGGTGATGATAGATGTGGGTTCCCAAGAATTGGATTTGTGTGGATAAATTTTCCATTTGATTAGATATTTGACCTTGCCATATCATTTTCGAGTATCAAGAATTTCTTCTACTTCATATCTCTCTTCTTCTCCTTCAACTATGGGATTTGGTGGGTGTTTTTGTTTTCTTTCAGGAATAGAATCAGCTGTAAAGGGTAGCAATCTGACCACATGAAATACTGGATGGATTTTTAATGTCTTGGGTAATGCGAGTTTGTAACTGTTGTTGGATAGGACTTCAACAATTGCATATGGTCCAATTTGTTTATGATCTAGTTTCTTCATTGGTCTATCCAATTGAATATTGGATGTGTTGAGCCAGACTTTGTCCCCTATTTTGTATGTGGGAGTTTCTCCTCTATGCACATCATAATATTTCTTCATATCTTCCAATGCCTTTTTCAATGCAGATTTGGCATCATCTCTAGCTCTCTCTAGAAAAGATATGAAGACATCCACTGATTTGATATTAGATTCAGTGTGAGGTTCAAATCCCATTCTGGGATGTTGGCCACTATTCAATATGAATGGAGTTTGTTTCATAGATGTGTTGATTCGATTGTTGTAACAAAACTCTGCCATAGGTAACCAATTCATCCAATCACTTTGTTGATGGTTTATGAATATTCTGAGATACTGTTCTATCTCTTGATTTATTTGTTTGGTTTGCCCATTGGTTTGTGGGTGAAAGGCAGTTGAAAGAGCTGTCTTTATTCCAAGGATTTTGTTCAGCTCTTTCATAACCTTTGACATGAATTGTGGGCCTCTGTCAGAGTGAACCTTTTCTGGTAATCCATGTAATTTCCAGATATTGTCTCTAAAAAGTGGTGTGACTCCTTCTGCTGTTACCATAGTGGTGGTGGGCATTGCATGAATCATTTTTGAAAATTGATCCACCACTACTAAGATAGAGTCATATCCTTGACTGTCTGGCAATTGTGTGATGAGGTCTGTTGATATGATTTGCCAGGGTCGGTCTGGGATTTCATTGGGTGTGAGTTCCTCTTGTGGCTTTTTGTGATAGTCTTCATTCTTTGACAGAGTTCACATCCTTTTATGTATCTTCCAACATATGCTGCCATGCCCTTCCACCAAAATGTCCTTCCCACTAGTTCCAACATTCTCCATTGTCCTGGGTGTCCTGCTATTGGGCTGTCATGACAGTGTTTCACTACTTCTGCTCTACAACTTTCTGGGACAAAGATTTTTCCTTTGTATGTGAGGAGTCCCTGTTCATTTTCCCCATGTCCTGCAATGATTGCCATCTTTGCTTCATCTGCTGGCAATTCTCTCCATTGTTGTATCTCTCCTTTGTTCTTTTGTGCTTCTAAGATCTTTTTCAGTAGTGGTGGGTTTGTGAATACTGCATTGATTGTTTGTTTGAAAAATTCTGGTTTTAGCAGCATAATGTTGTTGTTATCACAATCCACCCCCTCTTTATGATCTGAATGTCTTGAGAGGTGATCAGGCTTGTTGGATGATTTACCTGGGTGATGGGTAAGGTTGAAATCAAATCTAGAAAGAAAGAGAGACCATCATGCCTGGCAATGGTTCAATTTCTGGGCACTCATGAAGTACTCTAGATTCTTGTGGTCTGTAAGG
This sequence comes from Albatrellus ellisii, assembly GCA_003314395.1. NCBI lineage: Eukaryota > Fungi > Basidiomycota > Agaricomycetes > Russulales > Albatrellaceae > Albatrellus > Albatrellus ellisii. Next base: position 9,663 of record QLPN01003258.1, read on the forward strand.
ATTTCAACTGTATTTTGTGCACCTTTGAGGTAGTGCTGCCATTGTTCCAGTGCTCTGATTATTGCCAACATCTCTCTGTCATAGATGTTGTAGTTATGTTCTGCTGGTGATAAACTTTTGCTGATATAGGCCACTGGATGCCATTTGTCATTGTCACGTTTTTGAGATAATACTGCTCCAGTTGCATAACCAGAGCTATCAGCTTCTACCAGATATGGTTTGTCTGCTTCAGGGAATACCAAAATGGGTTTCAAACACATGGCAGATTTGAGTGATTCAAATGCATGTTTTTGTTCATCATCCCATTTCCATTTGGCATCCTTCTGTAGTAGGCTATTCAGCGGTTTGGCAATTTCTGAAAATCCTCTGATAAAGCATCTGTAAAAGTTGTTGAGATTCTGGGCAGGGCAGCAAACTGAGAGAAGACCATGATATAAAACAGACAGGCATCAAGCCCAAGACAGATTGAGATCGTGAGAAGAGCTAGAGCTCATCAGAGCAAGAGGAGAGAGCAAGATTGCTACATCTGTAAGATAGAGAAGATGTGTACCAGAGAGTAGAGGGTACACAGAAGAGCTCAGCACATGCAGAAGTGCTGAGGTGAGACAAAGACAAGGTAAAGAAGATATAGGAAGAGTAGGATAGAGTTGAAGAGGAGCTCAAACTATAAAGAGAAAAGAAATACCAATAAGATGAGATAGAGATAAGTATACTAAATAAGTAAACAGTGTGATCAGCATCATAAGGTAATGAAAAAACCAACAAAAGTTGACAAATCCCAAAAATGATCTGGTTTCAGTGACAGTGGTGGGTATAGGCCATTCTGCAACACCTTGTACTTTGACAGGATCCATTATGATCTTGTCAAAAGAGATTTTAAGTCCAAGATAATCTATCTCTTCTTTTTCGAAATCACATTTTTCTGGTTTTAAGTAGAGTTTGTTGTCTTGAAGTATTTGTAGTACTTTGGCAACAATTTGACAATGTTCTTCAAGTGTTTTGGTGAAGATAAGAATGTCGTCCATATAAACAACTACTTTGCCATTTGCAATAAGAACATGGAAGAGATGATTCATCATTGTTTGAAAAGTGGCTGGACCATTCATTAATCCAAAGAACATAATGAGTGGTTCAAATAGTCCTTTGTTGGTGATGAAAGCCACTTTCCATTTGTCTCCTTCTTGGATCCATATGTTGTTATATCCCCATTGAACATCAAGTTTGGTAAAGAACTTTGCCCCTTTGAGTTCATTGATCAATTCTGAAATGAGTGGTAATGGATATGCATTTTTGATTGTAATTTCATTGAGGTGATGATAGTCTTGTACTGGATGTAATTCTCCTGATTTCTTTTTGATGAAGAAAAATGGTGATGCCATTGGAGATTTGGAAGGTTGTATGTGTCCAGATTTTAGATTTTCATCTATAAATTTCTCTAGTTTGGCTTGTTCAATGAGGGATAGATTGTAGATCTTTCTGGCATGCATCTTTGAGTTTGGTTTCAACTCTATTGTATGATCCCAGATACATTTTGGAGGTAATTCATCAAACAATTCCTTTTTGAAGACAGTCTTGAAATGATGATATGCGAAGGGAACAATGTCTTCAAAGGATCATTTGATCTTCTTCTCTGCCTTGATTGCAAGATCTTGGCTGATATTATTGATTGCCACTTCTTTCTCTTCTTGGCCAATCATAACACACAAGATCTTATCTCCAGGTCTTGGTTCATCTTCTTCATCATCATCAACCTCTACCATCTTTGGTACCTCTTTCTTCAATTGTGCTTCTCTTTTTGTTGCTTTGATCTTCTTCCTAGACTTTTTTTCTTCAAGAAGTCTAACTTGACATCTTCATAGGCATTTAGAGAACATTACCAATCCTGATTGCCAATTTATTTCTGGATTATGGATTTTAAGCCATGTTTCTCCAAGAATTAAATTGGTTTTCCCTAAACCAGTGACACAGAACATAGTTCTTTCGGTATGGTCATAAGTTTTTAGGATTAGATCTACTGTTTCTTGTATAGATCCATTCTTGTTCTTTGTTCCATCAACATTGTAAACTGGGATTACAATTGGTAACTCTTTTGTGTTTAAGTTGTTTTGTTTTATGAATTGAATGTAGCATGTCATTGCACCAGAGTTGAGTAATGCATCTACAGTTACTGTTGCTCCTGTGAGTGCAGGCTATGGCAGGCAATGAGAACTGATATAATGGTGGTGATATTGGGCAGCATGTCCCCAAAGGGATAGTGGGCAGACAGCATGTCTGCAGTAGTGAGACAGTGAATGTGAGCACAGTAGGGCAACACAATGTAGTAGAGCGCTGCAGGGAGTTTAAGAAGAGGTATAGGATGGAGATAGTGGGGTACTCACTCAGACAGTGTTGTAAGACATCTGAGGAGGTTGTATAGTGGGGTACATCTTATATAGTTTGTGTTGGTGAAGTTGTAGTGGAGATGTAAGTATGTAGAATAACAACTACTATAAGTGGGAGGGATGCGTGTCATCCCAGAATCCATGTGGAGTGTGAAAGTGCTTGGAGGTAAGGTAGTCTGAGGTGTGTAAGTGGAAGCATGATCATAAGTGATCGTGTGTATGTACTATGTAAGTAGTACATGTGCATGTACGACGGTGGAGCCAAATGAAGTATACATGTGTGTACACACTAGATTTCAACAGCTCTGGTATCCACTGTTTTGATCTCTACTTTGATCATGGGTAATTCCACTTTTATTCCCATGATTTCATGCTTTTCTTCCTTGTGAGAGGACATACTCTCAGATACCTCTTTCTCTTTCTTTTCCTGATGATTTGAAACAATAATGCATTCATCAATGATTATGGGATCACATTCATTGGCATGATCAACAGCGCCATTATCAGGAAACAGAATAGAGAAACTATTGGAGGACAATGCAGCGGTATCTACTGATTGTCCTTGGCAAAACCCTGCCTATCTACAGGCAATCCTCTCTTCTCCCATTCATCATTCATGAGTTTCTGGAAGTCCTCTGTTGACATCTGCCTGATGTCCTCATGTATCTCCCTGATACTCTTCTTCCCCTTCTGTGGACATTCATGTGATATATGTCCCTCCTGCCTGCAATTGTAACAAATGATCATCTTTCTGCACTGTGTTCTGTTGACATCCATGGGTACAGTGGCATTACTAGCTTGTTGCACTGGAGGATTGCGTTGGACATTCCATCCTGTTTGGGCTGTGTATAATTGTTTCTAGGGGTCCAAACAGGGGTGCCTCTGGTTTGCATGAGTTGTTTGTACTCACACCAATGCCTATCTGTGGTTTGAGCTACTTGTTGCCATTGTAAATAGGTAACAGGGGGAGGGTTGATGTTATAGATCCTTTGCAGGAGTTTGTTATTTAGTCCTCTGTGATAGCAATCAATGAGAGCTTGGTCATCATATCTTGCTTTTGCTGCAATGAGAAAATTGGTGGTGTACTCTGCTGTTTTTCCCATTTGTCATATTTTATGGAGTTCCTGTTGTGCCATATGGGCTTCATCTGGATCCCCAAATTGTGCACATAGTTTGTTATCAAAATCTACCCAATCTTGGAAGGGCATTGGATGGAGTGGATTGAGGGGGTCAGCCTCATGTAGTCATTGCTTAGCGACTTGTAGGTTCCTCCATGCTTTTGCACTTCCTCCTATCATATATGATAGGGCATAGGTAATGCGATTGTTGTCCACCCATGTTTTGTTTGCTGTGAATACTAGGAATAACTCCTGTATGAATGAATCAAGTTTTTTGTGCTTCCTCGAGAATGGAGTAGGTGCATAAACTTTGACTCTGTGTTGGGCAAACATGTGGGCCCCTAGGCCTGCAGATGGGCCAGATGTACCAGCTGGTGTAGGGTGTAAGGTTGGTTGGGTGCTCATCATCGCTGTGATACTTGTTATGAGGCACTTGCTTTGGCACCTTGTAATGGTTTTCTTTTCTTTCCTTTCTTTTTCTTTTTCTTATTTTTTACTTACAAGTAAAGTGTAGTATTATTACTACAAGTGTGAGCTTAGCTCCACTTTACTTAGTAAGGACTCATTTTTCTTTTCTCTTTTATAGTACTCAAGTATTTACATACTTAAGTATGAGCATAGCTCCAAGTACTATAAAAGACTTATCTTTTTCTCTTTATCTCTCTTTATTTATTATAACATTTACTTGCTAAGGACTATCACTATACAATTAGCAAGGACTCTCTTTCCTTGTCTCTATTTACTTTTGTTTATCCCTTGTTCATTTCACACTAGTGGCTGAGCCACATGACTTACAAATGGATGTGTACTTACTGCACGTTACTGTGTAACTATACTATACTTAGCACTCTAGTTTTGTATAAGTAGTTGAAAGACTGGTAGTCTTAAACCCCAGTCTTGTCGACTTCACAATCTAGGGATTCACCTACACTGCACTTGACCTAAGCTCACTATGAACTCGCTTCACTCTAAAAGAACTAAGTCTAAGATCTCTAAGTCACTCTAAGCGTTGCTAAGACATCCTGAACTCATCACTCTGGATCCTCATATAGTCATTGGTGGAATCATCCTCATCACTATCTCATTAATCCCATCCTTTATTGTCATCAGGAATATCTATTACATTCATCAAGCACATATCCACTCTCCAGGTACCAGGAGTATCAATACAGATCTTCCCTAAGACCATCCAATAGGCCGCTCTTAGCAATACTGGCCAATGAGTTGGTTATTTGTGCCAATGCAGTTCCCATCTCCAAGAATTGGGTGTTCTGTTTCTGTGATGCTATGTGCTGCTCCTCCATTGCTGTTTTCATCATCTCCACTGTATCCTCCAGATCTGTAATGCATAGTCTGGCAGTTTCTGCTTGTCATCTTTCCCTTTCTGTTTCTTCAATTCTTTCCCTTTGTGCTTCTCCTGATGAGTCTTTGATCATGGGAGCTGGGTCTCTCATTTCCCAATTGCTGGGTCCTGAGCTCATCATTGCTCATTTCTGAAGGTGAAGGTTTGGGGGATCGAATTATAATATGGGCTGGTTTGCTCATAGTACTGTGGAAAGAAATGCCAAGGGAATTCATCACAATGGGTGGTGTAATAGGGATTGTGGAGTTTGAAGAACCAAATTGCTTGTTGACAGCAGTAATTGAAGGCATTGCCATAGTATCTTTGGAGAGCAGCAGAGGTATTTGGTTGTGTGGAAGGTGCAAGTGGAGTGACAAGTCTAGTGTAGGATTTGCCAGAACAAGTCCTCTGTCCTGAACACAGTATTTTCAGAAATGTGAAAAATAAAATTGCACAAAGTGAAAACTCTTTACACCTTTTTCAAGGGTGTAAGCCTTTCAAATGCAAAGTGGAGGGTGGGAGTATGTAATGTGTTTAAGTGCTACTCGTACAATATGAAAGAATTCTCTGATACAGTAAAATTTATTGTATCCCTGGTCCAAATGGTTGTCAGGGGGTTTTCGGTGCTCCACTAAGTGGTAAGACACCCTTGCACTACTCACTGAGGCAATGTAAGGCCTGGCACTGTAGCTGACTATGAAAAATTTGGAACTGTAAAAACAAAGTATTTGTCTTCTTAGATGAGTAGGGGGGGTAGTGATGGTTCAGTCTAAAGCAGTCATGATATGAGAGTGTGAGGTTGCTGAAGAGCGTAGTACTATTGTGAGGATAAGGATAATAGTATTTGAGAGACTAACTCGCTATGAAGCAGATATCTCAGAAGTACTAAGCTAAGGAACAAGTACACTAAGGAGTACAGTATATATAGGAAATGCCTGTGCGCACAGACCATGTGTGTTACTGTAGGGCAGGCATTTGAAGTCTAGAAGTGAGGATAGCATGATGTCATGCACAGCATGTGTGAGAATGATCAGTAAGTAATGTGCAGCATTGCACAGTCATCATGAGAATATGTGTCATAAGTAATGAGTAATCAGCCTGATGACAAATGATGAATGAGTCATAGATTATTGCGAAAGATCTAATCAGATAAGATAAGATGTAACGTAGATCTTGAGCAATAAGATAAAAGAAAATCATAAAATGAAAAGAAAAATAATGTGTCCTGACAGCACCTGTATGATCTCCAAAGATGGCTGGACCTTCAGTATTGGATTCCTGAAGAGCAGCACATATTGGCTGGCATGTCATCATTACATGCCCATACCACAGCCCCCATGCTATGCCTTTGGCATGAGTGTCTGGGACATCTCTCCAACACTGTCATTTCATACATCCAGCCTTCACAGCTTTCAGGTTTCTCCCTGCCAGCTGCAGATCACACCTCTACTCTGTGTGATGGCTGTCTCTAGGGTAAGTCCCCTGATCCCTCTTTCCACCTTCCCACTCACATGCCACCAAAGCGCTCAGCCTGGTCAATTCAGACCTGGTTGGGCCTGTTGGCACTGCTGCAGTTGCCTCTGGATCCCTCTACTTTGCTACCTTTTTGGATGACCCCTCCAGTTTTGGCATGATATATCCTCTGCAGCAGAAAGATCAACTGTCAGATGCCCTTCAACACTATCTTGCACATGTCCATATGCTCTTTGGGCACTCACTGAAATTGCTGCAAATGACCATGGGGGGGAATATCTCCATGTGTCTGTCAGCACATTACTCCTGGAAAGAGGGATTGAGCACCAACACACCATGCCTTACTCCCCTCAGCAAAACATGTGTGCATAATGCTGGAACAGATCTGTGCTTGACTGTGCCCTGTCACTCCTCCACCACACATGTGAGGCCAACACTATGTCAAAGCTGAACAACTGAGGAAGAAAGCTAAAATAACAAAAGGACAATCACACTTTGACTAGCAGATATCCCAGATATATTAGTGTATAGTAAATAAGAGGAGGGAAGAGTACTGTACCTAGTGGATATCCCAGATGATCAGAACTGGAGAATAAACCACTAGGAGTCCTATATATATATAGTACCCTGAAGTGTGCACAGACCATGCAGTACAGTATAGGGCTGGAGAATGAGAAAGTACAGTAGTGATGTCATATCTAATAATAGAGAGGATGCATAAGTGCTGACTGAGGCTCTGCAGTAACTGTGGGAGTGATTGGTGATACTCCACAGCAAGTGTGAGAAGGATTGGTGAGCATGTGCAGTAGGGGTGAGAAAACAAAGTATAACTAAAGATAGAACAGATCGATCAGAGATTGGATGACATATGTGTCATTGGCTGATAAAGATGAAGAAGTGGAATGCATGACTGTGGGAATTGCTTCGATGGATCAGGAGCAATTGTAAGATCTATGATGATAAAGACATAAGAAAATAGAGGAAAATGAAGAGAAAAATAGGGAAAAGAATAGTGGCCTGACAACACATGTCTCTCAGCCAGTTTCTGGGAACTAGCAGTATGTACTGCTGTTCATACTTATAATCTGTCCCTGATGCATCGCCTGGGCTGGCAGACTCCCACTGCATTATGGTCAACTGCAGATTCTCCCCTGGACATTTCACACCTTTGTGTTTTTGGTTGTTGCATGTGGGTATGCACCCCTGACCACCAGTGAGGAAAGCTTGATCCCCATTCTCAGCCTCACAGCTTTGTTGGATACAAGTCAGGAATGAAGGGGTGGCTATTCCGAGACAAGGCTGCACACCACATGATATCCAGCTGTGACACCATCTTTGAAGAGGACATCTTTCCTGCATGTGAGTCCACTGTTTCCCCAACAGTCCTTGACATCTTTCCACCAGCACCACCCTTGCCTCCTACATCTGGTTCTGACAATAGTGATGATGGCTACTCTGATTCAGACAATGACAATGACAACATGGATGCTGGTGCCAGTGCAAGTGCCACTCCTCCTCTGCCAGGCCCAACACTGTCAGAGGCTCCTCCTCCTCCTCCTCTTCCCACAGACATTGAGGGTCTACACAATCCCATTTGTCCTGCTTCACCTGTTGCAATTGTGCAACATCCTCCTCTGGAGCAGGATGTGGCTCCTTATCCTGTCACTCCTCCATGAGCTCTGGCACCAGTCACTGCTCCCCTGCAGGTTCATGCCAGGCAGACTGCTAGTGTCCCCCCTGATGTCTCTGCTCCAGACTGGCTCTGCCCCACCCATTCATCTCCTGGGCATCAGCAGGTTCATGTGTGTCTGGTAGACAATGACACATCTGTAGTTTGTCATTCTGAATGCATCACTCATTGCCCTGACTGTTTTTGTGACAGTGCCTACAGCCTGCATGAGTTTGTGGACATCCTGGGGAGGGGGGACATTGACAGTGACAACAACAATGACATTTTCATGACACCACAGGCTGGCCCCTTTCAGATCACAGATCTTGGGGAGATCAAGTCATACCTCAGGCTCCATGTCATGCAGGATTGAACACAGTGCACCCTGGAAATTGATCAGGAGGCTTATGTCAGTGATCTCCTTGATCATTTTCAAATGGCTGACTGTAACCCAACCTCCACACTTCTTCTTCCTGGTGCCAGTGATGGTTATGTTGCCTCACCATTTCTTCACAGTGACTACCAGCAATTCATAGGATCACTCCTCTATGCTGCCATAGTGTCCAGGCCAGACATCTCCTTTGCAGTCATGAGATTGTCACAATTCCTCTCCAATCCCCTCCCTCTTCACCTGTCCCTCACTTGCCACATCCTGCACTACCTCAAGGGCATGCTACACTATTGCATACAATACAGAGCAAACAAAGGGACTGGCATGGTTGGGTACTCTGACTCTGATTGGGCAGCAGACAGAGATGATCGCAAATCAGTCAGTGCATATGCCTTCCTATTAGGAGGAGGTGCCATTGCTTGGGCATCAAGGAAGCAACACACAGTATCCCTTTCATCCACTGAGGCTGAAGACATGTCATTGTCCCAGGCCACAGCTCAAGGGATGTGGCTATGGTTGCTGCTGAAAGAGGTAGGCTTTGGTTTCACTTTCCCTCTTTTACTTTATGGTGATAATAAGGGTTCAATTGATATCACTACTAATCCTATCATCACACATGGTACAAAACATATTGACATATGTCACCATTACATCCATGAGTGCCTTTCTTCTAATGCCATTACAGTCCAACATCTCCCTTCTTCTCTTGTTACTGCTGATATTCTGACCAAGCCTCTTTCTCTTCCTCTCCTCTCTTCTCATCACTCTGGTCTTGGACTTGTAGAGTGCATGCCCAGCACAGGGGGGTGTTGATGATTATACAATTAAGTGATGTTCCCCTTCCTTTTTCAGTTTGATACTGTACACACACAACTACTCACATACATACTTTCACAGTTCACACATCTATGGTCCATGTGCTACTACACTTACTATAAGTAGTCTGTAGTGACATGTACAACAATAAGAACTATTCAATTTGCCTCCTCATGCATGACCTGCTCTCATCACACTGATCAGCATTTCTGCTTCCTCATAAGCTCTCATGGTGACAAGGCTTGAGACTGCGGGCATGCACAAGAGGAACAGGAGACAAGCAGCCAGTGTTACAAGGTACTTGCTTAGGCACCTTGTAATGGGTTTCTTTTTGTTTTTTGTTTTTCTTTCTTTTTTTATCTTACTTACTATTAGAGCATAGTATCTACTACAGTGTGAGCATAGCTCCACTCTATATAGTGAGGACTCCATCTCTTTTTCCCTTATAGTACTATAGTATTTACATACTAAGCTGTGAGTTTAACTCTAAAGTACTCTAAGGTGTCTTCTTTTTCTTTTACATTTATTTATTTATTTACATTTTACTTGCTAAGGACTATTACTATACAATTAGCAAGGACTCACCTTATATTGTCTTTATTTATCTCTCATTCATTTCATGCTTGTGGCTACCTGCTTGTAGTTTACTATGGATATGACTTGGTCACATGATCTTGTTGATTGCTGTGTAATCATTGTTGATCAGTGAACCTTAACTACTGGGACTATCTTTAGAACACCCAGTTTTGTATATGTAGATGGCCTGGTGGTCTTAAACCCCAGTCTTGTCAACCTCACAATCTACAGATTCTCCTTAATCTAAGCTTGCCTTCCTCTTGCTTCCTAAACCCTAAGAGCTAAGTCTAAGATCACTAAGTCACTAAGCATCACTAAGAAATCCTAAGCTTGTCATCCTGGATCCTCATTTAGTCATTGGTGGTATCATCCTCATCACTATTTCATTGATCCCATTAGTCATCATCATCAGGAATGTTTATCAAGCATATCAAGTGCATAACAACTACCTTATTACCAGGGGTATAATTATTGCAAACCTTCCCTAAGACCATCCAATAGGCTGCTCTTAGCAGCCAGTGAACTGCACCAGCTCATGGATGCAGGTGAGAAAGAGTGCAAATAGAGCTCATCTTCTGGCTTCAGTGCCTGCTTCTACCCTTCATGTGACTCCAATCTCTGGATGATGGACTTGGGGTGCTCTGACCACATCTCACCCTACCTTGCTGACTTCTCTGCCAACACCACACACTCACATTAGAACATACAACTTGGTGACAACTCCAGTATTGCTTGTAATGGTTCTGGCACCATTCACCATGTCACCAACATACCCAGTAGTCCAGTAGACATTACCTTGACTGCCACACTCCACATTCCTGAAGCTAGGCACCACTTCCTCTCAATCAGCCACCTAGATGCTTTATGTTTCACAGTCACTCATGCTTGTGGAACCTGCTGCACTGTCACCAAGGGACCAACCAACCATCTTCTGTTCTGGATTTCAACATGATGGGAATTACTGGGTCTCTTTGAGAGCACTTGCTGGTGTCAATTCACTCTCCTCTTCACCAACCATCAATGTCTGGCACATACACTTTGGGCACCTGTCATGGCATGTTGTCCAGTGCATCCCTCCTACACACATCTCAGGGTTCACCCTTGCTCCTTCACACTCAGTCCTCTCTGCCACCATTTGTGATGGGTGCATGCTCAGAAAACTCACTCATGCCCTGTTCTTCCCCTCTGCATCCTGTGCCTCTAGCATCCTCAGGTTGGTCCATTCTGACATAGTTGGGCCAATGCATGTGCACTCCACCTTCAGCAATGTCTACTTCATGACCTTCCTGGACATCCAGGTACAGTGTTGTTTATATGCTGTACTGAAAGGATCAGGTTTGCTTGGCATGTGAAGCCTACTCTGCCTGGGCCACCATGCAGACTGGTGATGCCATCAAGGAGCTCAATTCTGACTCAGGAGGGAAATACATGAGTCAACAGATGGCATAGTTTCTATGTGACAAAGGCATCACTCACCAGATGACTGTGCCCTACAGTCCCCAGCAGAGTGGTCACACAGAGTGCTGGAACTGGACCCTGCTCAACCACACCTTATCTCTTCTCCATAGTGCCAGTCTCTCTGCAGGCTTCTGGGAGTACACTACACCTCGCACATAGTGGTGCATAATAAGCTCCCTTGAAGCTGGGGCTTGTCACTGCAAGGGCAAGTGAGAAGAGGGAGAAGGAGATTGAGATTGAGAAGAGAGTAAAGGTTGCCAACAGGCTGAACCTTAGAGTCACACCAGATAGAGAATATCAGAAGTGTTATATCAATAAGTACAAGTGAGCTGCTTGATATACAGGAGTGATTGGTGCACAGACCATGTGTGTGGTAGTGGCTGAGAGTGTGTACAGTAAGAGTGTGAGAAAGTTCAACAGTGCATACTGTCAGGCTGCCTTTTATTATTTTCATTTCTCTCTATATTTTCCCTATTTTCTTATACTTCTATTGCTACAGATTTCACAATCACTCCTGATCTACCAAAGTGATTCCCACAGTCATGCATTCCTCTTGTCCATCTTTATTGGCTGATGATGTACATGTTGTCTGATCTCTGATTGGCCTGGTTATGAAGTAGTTATGACTCATTTCTCACATTTATTGTGGATGTTCATCCAGCTTGCTGCAGAGTATCACTAATTATTCCCACACTTACTGTGGACATCAGATATCTTCTATTTCAATTGGTTACTATCTATTGCTTTACTGTGCAGCATTTGCTAGTCCATTGACCTGCCCTAGAGTGCTATGCTATATGTACTGTATATTCCTAGTGATATTCTATAGTTCTGGGATATCTGCTAGGTACAGGTACAGTAATGTCTACTCTCTCTTACTCTGACTTTACAAATATATCTGGGATCCCTGCTAGTCTAAGTGCAACATTTCCCTCTTGTTTTGTTTTAGTTTTTCAGTTGTTCAGCTTTGATTTGCATCAGCCTAACACATACCTACAATCTGTCATCTGCCTGCCAGCTGCACTGGGGAACTCCTGCTGCCTTGTGGACTGGCTCCCTCCCTGATATTTCACACCTCTGCAGTTTCAGATGCTGTGCCTATGTCAGGATGCTGGACCATGCCTGTTTGAAATTGGATCCTCACATTGAATGTTTTCACTTTTATTTACTATATTTGGTGCTGTGACCACACATGTCCAGTCACTTCAGTCACATACTTATATGGTTGGTCTTTGGCCTGTGACTAATAAGAAGTTTTGATCTTCTCCTCTCACACATGACCTGTGCTCAACAGGTTATGGGCCCTGCCCAGTTGTTGTGTACTCTCCTCTACACTCTCCTCAAAATGCTCTTCCCATATTCCAACACTATACACTCTTGTCAAACCCTCTTACTCCTTACTATCTCCATCCTCATCTCCAACTCCATCTCCACATCTGTTCCCAAAATCACTGTTATGCTTGAGGGAACTGACAATTATTGGCAGTGGGCCAATATGCCCTCATTATTATGGGCATATGGTATGCTGTTGCAAAACTGAAACCTTCAGAACAAGTCAGCACTGCTAAAAACTTACTTGGTGTTGATGTTCACACTGTCACCAATGCCAACAAACTCAAGAAGTGGGCTGATGACAATGACACAGCCAAAGCTGTCATTTCTATGTCATGTGGTGACCAACCTTCCACCATCATCTCCCCTGACCACATAACTGCAAAGGAAGCTTTGGAAAGATTGTTAAAGCCATATGGGACTCAGCCTGCCATCTCTGTGTTTGTTGATTTTCAGTCTCTTTTGATGAGTTGCTTTGATATGTCCACTTCACTTGCTCCTCAACTTGACACCCTTCTTCTTGTTTGTGACTGACTTGTATCATCAGGAGTACCCACCTTGGAGCAGCAGATGTGCTTTATTCTCCTTCCTTTTCTTTCCTTACTATAAGTGTAGTATTAACTACAGCTGTGAGCTCAGCCCCAAGTACCTTCATTTTCTTTTATCTTTCTTTCTTTATTTACTTCTACTTGCTAAGGACTATTACTCTACAATTAGCAAGGACTCATCCCACTTTGTCTTTTATTCACCTTTGTTTATCTCTCATTTCACTTGCACTTGTGGCTATGTTACCATAGCTTACTATGGACATGACATAGTCACATGATCTCAATGATTGCTGTGCAATCATCATTGATCTGTGAACTTTAAACTACTTATACTATCCTTAGGACTCTCATTTTTGTATAAGCTGTTGAAAGACTGGCAGTCTTAAATCCCAGTCTTGTTAACTTTGTAATCTATGGATTCTCCTATACTGCACTTGATCTCACTCATTCTCATCTCACTTACACACTCTAAGAACTAAGTCTAAGATCTCTAAGTCACCCTAAGCATCACTAAGACATCCTAAACTCATCACTCTGGATCCTTGTTTAGTCATCAGTGGTATCATCCTCATCACTATCTCATTGACCCCTCTCTTCATCATCATCAGGAACACTTATTACACAATCCAAGCACACAACAATTACCTTGTTACCAGGGGTATAATTATTGCAAACTTTCCCTAAGACTGTCCAATAGGCCACTCTTAGCAGCCACTGTTCATGTGCTAAATCCTTACACTTAGGACTCCTCTGCAACCTTATCCTCTATACCTACATCAGGTTCTCTCATTCATTGCACCACCTCAGCACTACTACTTCTTGCTGAATTGTTCTTCTGCCTGTGCATACATCTATCATCTGTGTGTGTCACCTTCATCTCTCTCTCATTCATGTACCCCCTGCATTGTATTTATGATCTGCTGCTCTTCCTCTTTGTGCTGTCAGCCATCACTCTCCATCAAAGTGCATCAACAAGAGAGACACACCAAGATTCTAACAGTAGAGGTGTGGAATGCAGGCTTCATGTACATGCAGCCATTGGTGACAAGAGTGGGGTAGATAAGTTAGAACAAGCCCCAATGGCATGGGGGAAAAGGGTCAAGTGACTGAAGTGCAGAGAGAATGCAAAGAAGATAAAGAAAATCATATTAATTAGAATCTACAACCAGACACCTAACAGCATGATGAGATGGATAGAAAGATGAGAGAGTTGAGTAATGACAGGATAGACTAGACAAAATCAGGGTAAGATGTCTGCCTAATGCTACAGAGCTGCAAGAGAACCCTTATATGTAGAATACAAATGTGCACAGACTTGCTGACAAATAAAATGCAGGTCACAGATGTCAGAGGAAGTGAATAGCACATGTAGAACTTCAACAAGAGGAGGAGTGGAATGAGATTGATGCAGTGGTGTGTAGACAGGCAGATGGGCAGGACACACAGACAAGGGTGCAGATGATCATGAGAATGGTGTAAGATAGAACTAGAGGGTCTATAAGACCAGAGGCCCACATGGCAGGCATGACAGAGGGGAGAGTGGAGATGCTAGCAGAAGACTGAGATGACAAAGCACATAGGGATATGCAAAGAAGACAGAGGAAGAGAGTGCTAAGAAGTAAGTATGTCAGAAGTGAGAAAAGAGGGATGCTACTAGAGGCCTACCTCAGCTGGGTGCTAGATGTTGAACACTCATATGCATATCTACTCACATCTCATTTTGCTCACTCCTTGCATGTACACATTACTATACCTTCATTCAGCCTCACCTCTCATACACATATTGTTTACTTCACTACATGTATACATCACACAACCTCTTCTTCTCCATGGACCATCCACAAAAACCTCCACACATTCACATCCCACCCAATACTCTGGACAACACATGTCCTCACATACTTGGGGTGTCTTGTCAGGACCAAAAAACCTACAATGGACATCATAGTGAATGCCTCACAATCCTGACTTATCCCTGCCTCCTTGAGAGGACTTAATGGTGAGAGATCTCAGCCATAGAAGAAGGGGTGGAACCAGCTGTAACAAGCCAGGGTCCATTTGTCTAGCTACCTAATTACCTATAGTACTGGAATGTGTGCACAGACCAGGCACAGTAACTAAGGGCAGGTCTATCAAGAACTAGGGCACAGCAGCTGTGGGAGTACTGCTGACAGATGTGCAGCATCTGTGAGAACCTATCCCCAAGAAGACTGTAATGACAGTAAGTAAGATATCTAATCAGATGAAGATAAGATGAAATATGAAGATCTTATCTAATCAGATGATATAAAGATAAACATAAAAGAAAGTAAAAGAATATAAAAAGAAATGAGGGACAGGGAGTAAAGTCAGCAATAGGAGGCTGACATGTCTTGTACTTACCACTATACTCTCCACTCCAACCCTACCTACCTTTACTATATAAGATGGACCTTTTCTACACACCTCCTCAGACATTGCTAAGAGTGGCCTATTGGACAGTCATAGGGAAGGTTTGCTATAACAATATTCCTGGTAACAAGATAGTGGGTACATGCTTGATAAGCATAATAACCATTCCTGATGACAATGAAGAAAGGGATCAATGACATAGTGATGAGGATGATACTGCCAATGACTAGACAAGGATCCAGAGTGATGAGTTTAGGATGTCTTAGTGATGCTTAGGGTGACTTAGAGATCTTAGACATAGTTCTTTTAAGAATGAAGTGAGTTTGTAGCAAGCTTAGGTCAAGTGCAGTAAAGGAGAATCCCTAGATTGTGAAGTTGACAAGACTGGGTTTAAGACTGCCAGTCTTGACCTACTTATACTAAATCTGAGGGCTTAAGATAGTACATGTAGATGAGGTTCATGGATCAACAATGATTGTGCAGCAATCAATGAAGTCATGTGACCTAATACATGTCCATGGTATCTATAATATAATGGGATGAGGAATGGGA
This sequence comes from Albatrellus ellisii, assembly GCA_003314395.1. Classification (NCBI taxonomy): domain Eukaryota; kingdom Fungi; phylum Basidiomycota; class Agaricomycetes; order Russulales; family Albatrellaceae; genus Albatrellus; species Albatrellus ellisii. The sequence goes on from QLPN01003258.1 coordinate 25,710, forward strand.
ACATGTGGTTTTTTTCATGTCTGAAGCGCCACTACAAAAAAGTTGTCCCCTGGTATGGCACACTGTGCACAGCAGCTTGGCACATGCACATGCACAGCAGTGTGGCACAAAATTCCCACATGTGCATGGCAGTGCCACAGCACAGTATGCAGCTTCATCAATAGCTTATCTTTCCTATTTCCACCCACCTACTCTGGGCTCTTTCTTTCTAGCTGATCTTATTAGACTTTTTCTCTCTCTTTTGTGAAGAAGAATTTCACTTCCTTTCTGTCCAAAGCTTGCTCTGGGTGGTCTTTTCAGAGAGACCAAGCCTAAAGATTGTGAAGTCTACTAGCACAGCCTTAGTTTGCTGTTGCCAAAGGCAGTTGTTCATTCAATTGCTGGACATCTCTCATTCTGTGGTGTTCAGCTGCTTTGCTCTCAACCTCACTTCCACCTGTCTAACAGAAAAGGGGTGATACCTGAGTTGCACCTTTTATAATAAAGGCATAAGCATTGTGATCTGGCACTGCCTTGTGGTGATTTCATCTGACTGTGACCATCTGGGGTGTGTGGAGGACCTGGCAACTCTATCTCTGGCTCTGGCTCTGGCTCTGGCTCTGGCTCTGGCTCTTGGTTTTTTTCACAGCTGCCTTTCTTTTTTTTAAATGGATAATACTTCAAGGTATATTTCTTTATTCATTTCTACCCCTCATCCTTTTCTAGATATCTATATATCTGCTGACAGCCCTGGGTCTCTTCAATATGAAATACCACCCCCAAATTCACAGCAACATGCTCAATTGCCTAGGTATGTTTCTCCTTTTGTTTTCATCCTTTTTTTACTTTGCTAACATTTCATGATCTTTTCAGTCCAGAACTGCCCAATGCCAATCAAAGCCCTGATATCCAGCATGAGGATGCAGATCAGAGGTATGTCATCATCTACACCTCTCAATTCTCAATTCTGTATGACTGAATCCATCCCTCCTTTTCTTAGATCACCACCACACACTCCTGAGCACACTTGCCAAGCTCAGCATGAGCAAGATAGGAGGTGACATGAGCAACAAATGACATCACCATCATCATGTTGTGCCCAGCAAAGGGATCCTCCTGTGGGAGATATTCCACAGCCTAACTTTGACCATGTGTGACAGGCTGCCCCTCTCCCTGCCCATCTCCCCCAGAACCCTCCTGCTCCTGCCCCCCATAATCCCCTTGCCCCTGCATTTGCTTATTATCCTGCTCCTCTTCCCCCTCCAGCATGGCAACATCAGGCTGTACAATATTATATTCCCCCTAACTACAGCCCAGCACAATACCTGTACCATCATCCATACCCATGTGGATATCAGCCTATGCCTGTCCCCTTTCCATATCCACATCATCCACCTGTCCCTGTTCAAGGGCATCCTGGGGTTCCTGGACCTGCAAATCTACCACAGCAGCAGCACATCAATCATGGTCAACAACTGCATCAGGGCTTTGAACAGTGTCATGCAGAGTGAGTAAATCAGCACAAAACACAGGCTGTAGCTGGGAGAAATCAATCTGCAAATGTCAGGGATCACAGAAGCAATTGTGGAGGGCAGCAGGAGGGTCATGTACAGGTCCATAATATTGTGGTATATATATAAAATCTGATTACAATCTAATCTTGATTTATATCCTTGCATCAGGTCTTGGAGCAGCAAGTCACAGAAAATGCACATGGAATTGCAGCAGCACATCCACAACAGCCAGCACAGGTCAGTAATTGCAACATGTATATTTAAATTTGATCATGGGCTCATTTGTGCTGATTTTTCTAGGAGGAGAAAACTGGAGGACAGGTACAGCAAGCAGCACAGGACCAGAACCAACATCAGCAGCTATCTCATGAGCATGCCCAGGATGTGGACTTCAATATCAAATGTCTCAGCATCATCAGCCTCAGCAAAATGATCCTGAAGTGGATCAGCCACAGCCTCCTGCACTACCTCCACTCCCCATCCCTCTTGGCTGTCAGGGATATCATGAGCCTGAACACTGCCATAACCTTGGTCCCATGGATAAAGAATGCCTTCACTGTCATACTCTTCACTTTCTGTCTCAGAAGTTGGCAAGATCTGTTGGATATCTGCTGCTCACACCTGATCATGTGACAGCATTTTCCTTACTGTACTCCTGTTTTGGTCTGTGTGCCTTTGTTAGTACTTAAGGTTACTGTCTGGGACATTGTCCAGTAGTTGATCTCTTGCCTTCTCCCCTCATCATGTACTGGGGTTCACTCCTTGCTCTTGTATATTCTGCCACCATGATGATCCTTTTTGCCCTTCTTGCTCTGCTCCCTGAGTTGTACCCTCCATTGCCATTCTGCCCTCCTTGATTGGAGTTGCTGGCCCTAGGTGACCATCACATTTGATCTCTCATGATAACAAGATCATCTAATATCCATCCTCAATTTGGCACATGCTGCCTGCAGGGCCAGATCCAGCTCCCTTTACTCAGCCACCACCCACTCTTTCCAGACTGTAGAATAGCAGTGATCCACTTACAAAAAGGTTCAGGAGCAACATACACCAGTACAATGCTGCATTTGCATTCACATCTGTTGCTGCAAATGTCAATGATGCTGTTCTTGCTGGGTCTGGGCCTTATGCATTCAGACTCCATGGTTCCCATCATTACGAGATGGGGGCCCTCCTTCCAAATCCTGGAGTCACACCACACTATGCCCAGCTCTATGTCCTTGATCCTGATGATGCTGTCAATGCACACCTGGCCAACAACTCTAACCTTGACCCATCCACCATGCTGGATCTCCACACAATGCTGCTTGCCAACAGCCTATACATCAACATGTACAGGCAAGCTCATGAGATCAAGGTTCCAGAAGAGCAGGTCAATGTGGCTGCTTGCATCACTGTGGATCCCAACACAGACCTGCACAGATACAATTCCCCCACTGCAAAGGAGATTGCTGCCATCATTCATGGGAGTGGAGGACAACAGATGGACTTGCATCATGACATTGTTGTGTGCCTACATGGAGGTAGCCTTAGGAGGATCAGTCATCTACACCATGGCTATTCCCCACTGCATCATGTCCTCCTCTTCCCCAAAGGTGACTCTGGTGTCCACCTCAGCATACCATCACAGCCAGGTCCAAGTGGTCAGATGTGCTGCAGGAATGTCTCCCAGCACTGCTACTATGCATGCCATGCCTTTACCAGACAAAATGAGGCAGACATCATCTTCCACAGTGGCAAGCTCTTCCAGCAGTATTTGGTGGATGCCTGGGCATCAATTGAGGAGAGCAACCCAACCTTTACTGGGTCAAGACTCATCAGAAACAGATATGTGCAGATCTGAACAAAGGGCTTCAGTATGCAGTTCATGGCAACCAAGATGGTGCTCCAATCAATCCTGGACAGCAGGGTCAGCATATTGTCTTTCCATCCACCCACCAGGGCAGTGCAAGACATATGTACCAGCTCTTCCAAGACTCCATGGCCATTTGTTGTCATGGGCACAAGCCAGACATCTTCCTCACCATGACTGCAAACCCCAACTGGCCTGAGATCCAGGAGGCACTCCTTGTACATGCAGGCTATGGAAAATAATGGCAGCAATGATATAAATCAAGGAGAGTGCATAGGAGAACCCCAGTTTGTAGTAAGTGGCAGGCAATCGCATCCTGCAGCAAGTAGGTGGGAGTGAGTGCAAGTGAGCAACACAACATAATAGTAGAAATGTGTCAGACAGGTTGTAAGATGTCTAGGATGAGAGTGCAAACCTGCAGCAAGTAGGTGTGAGTGAGTGCAAGTGAGTGACACAATGTAATAGTAGAGATGCACTGCAGGGAAGTGATAAGAAGGAGAATAAGATAGGAGTAAGGCAATACTCACTCAGACAGGTTGTAAGACATCTGAGGAGATGTATTGTGAAGTGTCTATCTTATATAGTGGAGTCCAGGTAGAGTTGGGGTGGAGTGTGGAAGTAGAGTACAACAACTACCTAATGCAAGGGGATGCATGTCATCCCAGAGAAGTAAGTGGAGTGTGAGTGCTTGGGCATGTGGATTGGTAAGTAGTCCAAGGAGTTAGAAGACAAGGTAGTAATGAGTACATATGTAGTATGTAAAGTGCATTGTAAAGGGAAGCTGAACAAAATAATGTAATATGCACAGGAATCTGCAACACTCCTCAAGTATGATGATGGCACATCCCAGACTGCTGCAGATTGCCCTGACATTATTGCTCACATCTTCAACCAGATGAAGAGAGCCCTGCTGTGTGATATCAAAGCTGGGCTGTTTGGAGAGCTGGCTGGCAGTGTCTACACCATAGAGTTCCAGAAGTGTGGCCTCCCTCACATGCATCTCTTCATCTTCCTGAAGGCCCCATACAAGATCTGTGGTGCCATGTGGACAGCATTGTCTCAGCACAGCTCCCTGATCCTGCCCTCCATCCAAAGCTCCATGAGTGTGTCACCAAGTACATGCTTCATGGCCCCTGTGGTGCCCCTGACCATGTCAGATCCCCTTGCATGAAGAAGGATAACAACCAACAATGGTATTGCAGCAAGCATTACCCCCAGGGCTTTTGTGAGGAGACTCACTTTGGGGAGGATGGATACCCAGTCTATGCCAGGCCAGACAATGGGTGCACCTTCATCAAGCATCTCAGCCAAGATAAGGTCCATGTCTTCACCAACTGTGATGTTGTCCCCTATAATCCCTACTTGCTTGCCAAATATTCCTGCCATATCAATCTGGAGATCAGTGCCTCAGTCAAGGCAGTGAAGTACATCCACAAACACATCTACAAGGGTCCAGACCAGGCCACTGTGCAGGTTGAGAATGTGGATTAAGTCCAGGACTACATTGATGCACACTACATTGGTCCTTCAGAGGCATGCTGGCACATGTTTGAGTTCCCCATGCACCAGGAATTCCCCACAGACTATCACCTTCCTATCCATGTAGAGAATGAGCAGCAGGTCCACTTCCAAGCAAGTGATGACCCTCAGGAAGTCATGGAGCACCACTCTGCCAAGAGGACACACCTTACAGAGTGGTTCAAGGCCAACCAGCAGCATCCTGACATTACCTACCAGGACTTCTACCAGGGCTTTTCTCAGCACTTTGTGTGGGAACAAAAGGGGCATCACTGGAAGCCAAGACAGCAGGGTTTTGCCATTGGTCACATGTACTTTGTCCATCCATCTGCTGGGGAGTGCTTCTACCTCAGGATGCTGCTCACTATCATCAATGGGGCCACAGACTGGATGGATCTGCACACTTGCAATGGGGTGGTTCATGCAGCCTACAAGGCTGCCTGTCTTGCTAGAGGTCTCCTGGAAGATGATGGTGAATGGGATCAGTGCCTGGAAGAGGCTGGGGAGATGCAGACTGATGGTCAACTGCACTCTCTCCTTGCCTTCATCCTCTCCCACAACATCTGATCTAACCCTGCCATTCTGTGGGATCATCACAAAGCAAAACTATGTGATGATTTGCACCATGCCCTCATCACCCATCACAACCTCCCTGGTCCTACTGAGGAGCAAGTCCATGACTATGGCCTCTACCTCCTTGACAAGATCCTCAGCAAGATGGGCAAGCACCACCATGACTTCCCTCCCATGCCACTCCCCCAGCATCACTAGCAAGTTCTTGGCAACCACCTTCTGCAAGATGAACTTGATCATGACATCTATGACCTCACTCTGCAAGTTGAAGATCACTACTCTACCTTCAATGATGAGTAGAAGTCTGCCTTTGATGCTGTCATGGCCTCTGTTGATGGGAACCAGGGCAAGACCTTTTTCCTCCACAGTGCAGGAGGTTGTTAGAAGACCAATCTCTGCAATACCATTGCTGCTGCTGTGCATTCCAAGGGCAAGGCTGCTCTCTGTGTTGCCTCCTCAGGCATAGCCTCACTTCTCCCATATGGAGGTCAC
>QLPN01003262.1:0-10420 GCA_003314395.1 Albatrellus ellisii
TTCCCTGCCATTATATTATTTCTTTTCATTTACTTTCTTTTATGTTTTACTTTAGATTAGATTAGATTAGATTAGATTATCATTCCATCTTATCTGATCTACATCTAATCCTCTATCTTATCACAGTCCTTACTGCCTCATGGTTCTCATAGATGCTGTGCATCTGTCAGCCCATTCTCAGGCCTGCTGCACTTTCTACTTACTTAGCCTACCCTAGAGTACTGTACCTGGTCTGTGTGCATTCCATAGTACTATAAGTAGTTGCTGTAGCCAGCAAATAGACCCCAGCTTGTCACAGCTGGTTCCATCCCTTCTTCTATGGCTGAGTTTCCTCATCCCTTGGCCTAGATTCAAGGCAGCTCCCCTTAAGGAGGCAGGGATACATCAGGGGTTGGTGGACTCATGCTATGAGTGCCTATCATAGGCTTGTTGATCCTGACAACTTAGCACATAAATGTTCCGGGGGCACCTCAGTTGTAACTGCTAAGCACTAGCTCAGCCACTGAGGAGACACCCTCTTCCATAAGCCTGCCCTACAGTACTGGTGCTAAAGGTTGATCTCTTGGGTTGCAAAGGTTGCTCTCAGGTCACTAACTAACTACAGAATGGAGCAGAATTGGAAGCAGAAGAGTAGCTACAACTAACAAAGTGGTAGTATACCCTAATGCAATGGAGGGACAGACTATCATGACCAGTGTAATCAACAGAGGTGGTCATAGTATGTGGCAACAAAGCAGATAGTGAAACAGAAGTTTCAGGCTGAAGCACTTGATGATAGAAGGATAAATCAGTAGATTGTGAAGTGGACAAGCTTATGGAAAGGTTTCTCTATTGCTGGTCCCATTATATACATAGTGAGATACATGATTGGAGTATCTTCTGCTGTGTGCCACAATGTTCTGCAGAAATCTACTTTTATGGTACACCAAACCTTTTCAGTACTTGTTCTGCCCTGTCCCAACCTGTTCTGACCTGATCCACCTTGTATACATGCTGTGAGGCTGATGCTAACTGTGAGGTCACACAAAAGCACACAAAAGAGGGAAAGGATGATAGAGGTGTATTGATAGTACCAGAGACTAAGACACTGTATAGCAGATATCTCAGATGTACTAAGCTAAAGATGACATGCTAAGAGAGTAAAATATATATAGTAATGAGTCATGTGCACAGACCAGGTGTACTATACTAGGGCAGGCTTATGGAACTAGGAGTGCAGTAAGTGTGAGATAGATGTACAGCATCTGTGAGAAAATGAGTTATAGGTAAGTGGGAAGCAGGCTGAGTAATTGTAAGTATGCAATGTATCAGACCACTTTCTGAGATAAGATAGTGAGGGATCTGGATTCGATTGGATCAATAGACCTTTAGATATAATCAGATCTTGAATGATATGCATATAAAATGAAAGGAAAAATAGTAAACAGTTGAAAAAGAAATAGTACATCCTGACACATGCAGTCTGACACAGAACAGAACAATAGACATCAGTATAGTTATGTAGGATAACCATATGCTATTTAACAGAGCAGTTATTGTTGGTTTTTTCATTACCTTATGATGCTGATCACTCTGTTTATTTATTAAGTATACTTATCTCTATCTCATCTTATTGGTATTTCTTTTCTCTTTATGGTTCGAGCTCCTCCTCAACTCTATCTTGCTCTTATTATATCTTCTTTACCTCATCATCTTCTCACCTCAGCACATGTGGAAGTGCTGAGGTGAGTATCTCTTCTACTCTCTGGGCTCTCTTCTGACATACCTGCTCTATACAGCTCTCTCTTTCTTCTGTGTGCCCTCTACCATCTGGTACACATCTTCTCTTATCTTATGGCTATCTCTTTAGCTATCTCTCCAGGCCTCTGGACTGCTGTCCTCTTGGCTCATTTATCTCCACCTGGGCTAACAAGCCTATCTCTGAATTGTGATGCTCAATCTGCTGTTTGCCACTTTACCCATATTTCAATATCCTCAACTACCATCACAAGACACAGAAGTTACCTCAATTCACACTCTACTGAAACAACTGCAAGAGGTGGCAATAGTTTCTGCTATGTCCAAAATTATGGCCTGCAAAGCACAACTGTGTGTAACTCCACAGCTTACTCATCACATATCTATCTGATCCCCTCCCTACATATGTCAGAGACACCTACATCATACTATCACATGTTTTTGAGACTCATCACATTGTCCTATTTCCCACCACCCACCTCATGGATTCCTTTCCTCATCGAACAGTATTTAAGACCAACCTTATGACCCCTAGTCTCCAGTCTCCTCTTGTCCCATCTTTTCCCCACTCTTCGCATCTCCATACCGCTGTCTTGTGCTGCTTACAGACCGTTGTCCTGTTTAGTCGCCTTCGTCCAATCTCGCCGCCTTCCTCTCTGAGTGTCCCGCGCGCAAGCGCGCTTCCACTGTGTCAGATACGTAGCCACAGGCCTTGATAGATGTGACAGAGCCCCTTTTTTCAAGATCTTCAATCACAGATAATGTGGAAAGCAGACAACACAACACTGCGATTTACACGCTTGTCTATGTGGTCGATATCTAAACAAGCTCGTTCATTCCCATCCTCACAAGATACTGACCGGACATATCATATATCATTATCCTCGCCGGTTCAGCCGGTAGAAGAGGACCATGATCGCAAGTGCCCAATGCTCAAACTTCTCCTTCGACATGAACAGCAGTGCCTGCGACAACACTGCTTTGGTAATCTGCGCGCCCATGCCCTGATGTGGTGCATTCAGCTCATAGAGCATAAAACGACAGAAATGACAGCCTAGTCTCGCTCACCTGATACCATCCCAGTGGCCCCTGTTGCCGCCACACGCGCTGGAGGATATCCACCGCGCCAGGGTGCTTTCTCGTTTTGTGATGATATACGGCATGCGGAGGCAGCGTGCCGTCCTCTTGCGTGTCTGCCGAACGCGCCTGTATACGCACCTTTGCCATGATGTATGGATACGTGACCTGCGGTAATACAAACTGAGCGCGCGAGACATGGTTGCCTCCTGAGCGAGAAAACCACGCACGACTGTCGCGAGGGTCTTGCTGAGGGCGCCAAGAATGAACGCAGACCAGGGGCCGAGCTTCGCGCCAGGAGGCGCGCCGGCCTTCTCGCGCGCAAGCAGCAACACGCTCTTGACGCGCTCGTACGCGCCGTATGTTATTGCAGGGTTCACAGTGAGAACCATGCTGGGCTTGATCCCGAGCCAGAGGCCCGTGACGCCCTCCTCGCGGATGATCTCGTGCGCGACGCCGAGGAACGAGTCGTCTGTGTCGGGTTCCGCTGCCACGTCGTCGGCATCTGCTTTCTCGACATCGGCGTCTGCTTTCTCCGCATCGGCCTGTTCGACATCGACAACACGCGCCTTTCCCTTTCCTTTGTCTGACTGCGGCCGCGCGCCCGCCTGGCCAACCTGCTGCCGCGTCGCGATAACCGACACGGGGATCGTGAACACCTGCGCAAGCGCACCAGCGAGCGCGCCGAGCAGGAGCTCGGCGGGGGTGGAAAGAGTGGGCGCAGGGGAGCCGGCAGGGCGGCGAGAGGTAAGCCGGCGGATGTATGACCCGCGGACAAGTGAGTAAAAGAAGAAGTATGCGTACTCTGGTGTTGGGTGTGAGCGTGACGGCAGTTATGGGGAAGCAGGGTACGCACGCATGGAGAAGGTGTTGAGCATCGTCGCGCCGAAGCCCCTATAGTACCCTGCAACGCCTTCTTCGCGGAGAATCTTGACGAGCAAAGCAGACACGGAGAGATCCGCAGTGCGGCCGGTGCCGCTGGCGGCCTGTATGCGCGTTTTGATGCTGGGATGCAGGTGTATAAATACCGGCGTGAGACGAGTTTGTGAAGACCAACTCACGTATCTAATGGGTAGACGACGCTGTTGTGGATGAGCATCTGGGCCCAGGAGTGCGCAAGAGGACGACGTACGCATTGCTGAAGCAGCCGCCGAGTGCGCCTGCGAGGGCGTATCCGAAAGCAGTGAGCTGCTGTTGTGGGATGGGATTTGACTGTGGTGGCATGCTGGTCAGAGCATAGAGAGTGTGACGAAGGGAGAAAGGAGAATCGGAGTAACCATCCTCAAGTTGCCGGCACAGCCGTTTTAGTGTCACATGAAACATGACCGCCTTTTAGTTTGTGGCTGGTCCTCTAAGTCATGACACCGCCATAGGCCATGGCGATATTCGCCGCATTGTGACGTGAGACAGGAACTTAGCGGGAGTTAGAGACCAACTGTTTCGTGGACATCGGCAGGGCCACGAGTTGGCCCATTCCTTCGGAATCTCCGCGGTAATATATAACCATGGTATACTTGTAATATGATTTTGGTGTATCACAGTACATATAACCTCAGCACCACCACTGTGCCCTCACTATTCAGCCTCACATTAATCATGGGGTCAGACTGCTGGCCCCCCTTCCTCTTTGTCCTTCATGTGGTCTTGTCAACCACAGCCCTCAGTCTTTGGTGTCATCTGTGCCAGTAACAGGTTCAGTCCACAGGCCTCCTTGCCCTCCTCACCATACCCATGCTTTGGGTTATGCTGAGCACTATATTTGTCATTGGCCTCAGACTTCTACACTTGATCGTGCGAATGGTTGATCCCTCACAAGGGTTGCTCTCAGGCCACTCGCTGACTACAGAGCAGAGCAGAAGCAGAAGCAGAAGCAGAAGAGTAGCTATGACTGACAAAGTGATAGTATACCCTAATGCAATGGGGGGACAGACTATTATGACCAATGAGAATGTTAGAGGTGATAATAGTATATAGTCACAGAACACAAAGTGAAACAGAAGTCTCAGGCTGAAGCACTTGATAATGGATGGATAAACCAGTGGATTGTGAAGTGGATAAGCTTAGGGAGTTCCTCCTTTGCTGACACCTTTATACATATAATTTAATACATGATTGGAGTACTTTCCATTTTGCACTACAATGCTTGCTCTAGTGCATTCTGCAGAAGTATATGGGGATCTGTACTCTACTGAAGGAAGAATGGAACAATTATGAGCACATTAGAATGCTTCCACAGAGTTCCTGTTGCTTCCAGCCAATGTTGGGGACATTCCCTTATATATATATGGTGATCCAAGGAGATAAGAATTCATTATTGATAGCATCTTTGGTGGAAGAGGAAGGAGGTGAGAAATAGTAAAAAAGCAGAAAGTAGAAAGCAGACAAGTGGAACATAAGTATAATAGTAGGTAAACAGTTAGTTGCTATACTAGCTATAGTCCATAGGGAATGCAATAACTGATGAAATCTGTGTTGACATGTCTATGCTTACCAATGTACTCCTTCCTCTTTCATCTCTCTACTGTACATGCACATGCACATACACATACATACTGTACACATGTTCTCCTCTTCATGCTTCCCTGGTCTGTGCAGCACCATACTTACTATAAGTAGATTATAGCGCTGTCATACACAATAAGAACTATTCTAGTTCCTCTCATGCACATGGCCTGTGCTCATCAATCTGGGCAGCACAACAAGGGAAGCAAATACCATGACATAGAATAGATAAGTGTTGAGCCTAAAGGCCATTCTAGCAAGAGACAAAGCTACAGCCTTGGTAAGACAGAGCAGAGGGCCTTAAGACCACATCTGTAAGATAGAGGAGATGTATACCAGAGGGTAGAGGGTACACAGAAGAAAGAGAAAGCTGCATAGAACAGGTATGTCAGAAGAGAGCTCAGAGAGCAGAAGAGATACTCACCTCAGCACTCGCAGAAGTGCTGAGGTAAGACAAAGACAAAGTAAAAAAGATATAGTAAGAGCAAGATAGAGTTTAAGAGGAGCTCAAACCATAAAGAGAGAAGAAATACCAATAAGATGAGATAGAGATAAGTATACTTAATAAGTAAACAGTGTGATCAGCATCATAAGGTAATGAAAAAACTGACAAAGGAGTCCATGGTTGAATTTCATGTCATGTAACTTTCCCAGTCCTACATCCAAGATGGTCTATCTGGCTTTGGTCTCACTGACAGCAACTCCACTCACTCTCCTCTCCCCTCTATTCATCTGGCCAAATGGCTTTACTCTCATCCAGATCATGATATCAACAACCCATTGACTCTCTTCTCTATGCCATAATTGTGTTGTGATCAGACATCTCTTATGCCATCTCATGCCTCATGCAATACAGCACAGATCCCTCTGAGGATCATCTACATGCAGTGCACTACATCTGTCACTATCTCAGTGGCACCTCATACCATTGCCTGCATCATGATGGTGCTAAGAGTGGCCTATTGGACAGTCTTAGGGAATGTCTGATATGATAATACCCCTGGTAACAAGATAGTTGATATGTGCTTGATATGTGTAATAACTATTCCTGATGATGATGAAGAGAGGGATCAATGAGATATTGATAAGGATAGTACTGCTGATGACTAAATGAGGATCCAGAGTGATGAAGTTTTAGAATGTCTTAGCAACACTTAGAGTGACTTAGAGATCTTAGACTTAGTTCTTAGAGTGAAGTGAGTTTGTAGGCAAGCTTAAGTCAAGTGCAGTATAGGAGAATCCCTAGATTGTGAAGTTGACAAGACTGGGGTTTAAGACTGCCAGTCTTTCAACTACTTATACAAAACCAGAGTCCTAAAGATAGTACAAGTAAATAAGGTTCATGGATCAATGATGATTGCACAGCAATCAATGAGATCACATGACCTAAGACATGTCTGATGTTTATAGTAAGTGGCTCAGCCACAAGTGCAAAATGAACAAGGTGTAAACAAAGATAAGTCCTTGCTAATTGTATAGTAATAGTCCTTAGCAAGTAAATGTGAATAAATAAAGAAAGATAAAGGGAAATGGATAAGTCTTTTATAGTACTTGGAGCTATGCTCACACCTAAGTATGTAAATACTTAAGTACTATAAAAGAGAACAGAAAATGAGTCCTTACTATAAATAGGAGCTAAGCTCACTGCTGTAGTTAATAATACACTTATAGTAAGTGTGAAAAGAAAGAAAAAGAAGAAAAGAAAAAAAGAAACCGTTATGAGGTGCCAAAGCAAGTGCCTCATAACAGATGGATCCTCAAACTCAGACCTGTTTGGGCATCTGGATTCAGATTAGGCAGAGGACAGAGATGATCCCAAGTCCACAGGTGCATATGCCTTCTTCCTTGCTAATGGCACCATCTCATGGTGTCCCAAGAAGCAGCATGTTGTCCTCCACTGAAGCAGAGTATATTGCCCTCTCCCAGGCCACTGCTAAGGGTGATCTAATGATCAGTCTCAGGGAAGATCTGATGAGTTACTCCTAGTAACAGTGATAGCAATAAAGTGGGTGATGTTATGAGGCACTTGCTTTGGCACCTTGTAATGGGTTTCTTTTTTCATTTTTCATTTTTCATTTATCTTACTTACTAGTAAAGTGTAGTATTATTACTACAAGTGTGAGCTCAGCTCCACTTTACTTAGTAAGGACTCATTCTCCTTTTCTCTTTATAGTACTTAAGTATTTACATACTTAAGTGTGAGCTTAGCTCCAAGTACTATAAAGACTTACCTTTTCCTTTTTTTATCTTTCTTTATTTACTTGCTAAGGACTATCATTATGCAATTAGCAAGGACTTGTCTTACCTCGTCTCAGTTTACCTTTGTTTATCTTTAGTTCATTTCACACTTGTGGCTGAGCCACTTACTATATCTATAGACATGTCTTAAGTCATGTGATCTTTGTTGATTTCTGTGCAATCTGTTGGTTTTTCACTACCTTATGATGCTGATCACACTGTATACTTATTTTTGTCTCTATCTCATCTTATTGGTGTCAGGATTCATTTATTTTTCTTTTCATTTTATGATTTCTTTTATCCTTATTGCTCAAGATCTACACAAGATATCTTATCAGATCACATAGATCTTATTGCGATTACTTATGACTCATTCTCCATTTGTCATCAGCCTGTTTACTATACATATATGACACATATTCCCACAGTCACTTACAGAGCTTCCCACAGATGCTGTGCAAGTTGCTTATTGATCATTCACAGGAATGCTGTGCATTCCCTTATGATACACCTGCCCTACAGTACATACATGGTCCGTGTGCAGATTCCTTTAGTATATATACTTCAGCTGTATTGTAGCTACTCCTCAGCTGAATACATCTGAGATATCTGTTTGCTAAGCATGATACATCTCTCTTGTTAGCCCTTTCCCCTTCCTATTACATTGTGTGACCTTGCTGGCAAACATCGGCCTCACAATTGGTATTTCTCTTCTCTTTATGGTTTGAGCTCCTCTTCAACTCTATTTTGCTCTTACTATATTTTCTTTATCTCATCATCTTCTCACCTCAGCACTTCTGCATGTGCTGAGGTGAGTATCTTTTCTACTCCCTGAGTTCTCTTCTGACATACCTGCTCTATGCAGCTCTTTCTGTCTTCTGTGTACCCTCTTCCCTCTGGTACACATCTTCTCTATCTTACAGGCCTTTGGACTGTTGTCCTCTTGGCTCATTCATCTCCACCTGGGCTAACAAGCCTATATCTGCAATGTGATGCTCAATCTGCTATTTGCCACTTTGCCCATATTTCAACACAATCTTCATTGATCCATGAAATTTATCTACTTGTACTATCTTTAGGACTCTGGTTTTGCATAAGTAGTTGAAAGACTGGTGGTCTTAAACCCCAGTCTTGTCAACTAGGGATTCTCCTTTACTGCACTTGACCTAAGCTTGTTACAAACTCACCTCACTTCTAAGAATCAAGTCTAAGATCTCTAAGTCACTTTAAGTGTTGCTAAGACTCATCACTCTGGATCCTCATTTAGTTATTGGTGGTATCATCCTCATCACTATCTCATTGATCCCTCTCTTCATCATCATCAGGAATGGTTACTATGCTTATCAAGCACATATCAACTACCTTGTTACCAGGGGTATTGTTATAGCAAACCTTCCCTAAGACCATCCATTAGGCCACTCTTAGCAGGTGAAGGCATACTGAGGGGAAAGAAAACAATGTGAAGGACAATTTTCTGTAAGTGGGGTCCATCCATATCATCCCTGAGTCCTGCAAGTCCATGTGGTGCAGTCACACTATTCACACTATTGCCCAGTTGCATTATCACACATCCATTGTTGCACATTGCTGTAATCTCCAACAGTGTTTGCCAGGAAAGGTGGTGCATAGGTGAGCAATTGTATGTATGTACCACAGTCTGGAGAGCCAATTCCCAGAAACCACCTGTTAAACCCACTTGGTGCATTATAGGGAGCATATGGTCCAGGACAGTATGATTCTGCCCCCTCAATCAGTGCAGAGGTTTTTGATTGACCAACCAGCTTGATTCTCAGCCCAGGCAAGGTACACACTGAAGGCAGCAGTAAGTTGATCTTTCTGTTTTAATGGGTAGATTATGCCATAATCAGAGAAATCATCTAGAAAGGTGGTGAAGCAAATATTTCCTTGGATGGAGGGTATTCTCATTGGGCCTACCAGATCAGAGTGGATGAGTTCTAAGATTGTGAGCTACAAGAGTTGGAAGGGAAGAAAGGAGCACATGTTTGTTTCTGAAGCACACACCCTGGGATGTGGTGATGTACTGGTGGTATAGCTGAAACTGGTAACCTGTGAGTTTGTAAGACTTTTGACAACTTGAGGGGAGAGGTGTCCCAGGTGCTGATGCCAAACACTGAGTGAGGGTGACATGGACACAGCATTCAGCACAATCTCAGGGTCAAGTCAAAGCCAGTAGTTGCCATCTTTCAGGAACCCAGTGTGATACTCAACTGATCCTTTAAATATGGTGCATGTCTTGTTCTCATATGTGAGTGTGAAACCAAGAGGGTTGAGCTTGCTGATAGACAGGAAACAATTGTTAGCTTTTGGAACATGAAGACATGAAGGACATTGAATAGCATGAGGGTTGTAGTGTCATTGTTTGAGCAATATGCCATTTGTGCAATGGTTCCTATACCTAGTGATGAGATGTGGGAGCCATTGCCTAGCAAGATTGGCTGAATCTTTGTGGAGTAGGAGTGAGAATCTAGCTTGCGTGGTGATATGTGGTCTGTACACCCAGAGTCCATCATCCAGAGATGGTTGTCATGGTTGGTGGTGGATGAAATGGAGGATAGAGTTAGGAGCATGTGTTTAGATGAGGGAGTAGTAAAGTTGGCACAAAGATAGAGATGAATGGAGAGTGTGCAGAGTGTAATGATGATCCAGAGATAGTGTAGTGTAGGCCAGGCAGGGTCATAACCTGTAGAACTTCCAGTATACTGGAGCTCATGACTGCAGGCATACACAAGAGAATGAATATCAGAAGTGTTATTAGATCAAGTACAAGTTTTGCAGGTATCAGTACAAGAGATGTTGCTGCACAGACCATGTATATACTGGTGGCTGAGAGTGTGGTACAGTAGAT
>QLPN01003263.1:1044-20319 GCA_003314395.1 Albatrellus ellisii
TGCATGCGCCAGTTTGCAATTCCAACAACCATGAGCTACCAGATGAGTCCTGCAGATTCTACACTACACTGAGCCTGCTGCTATCCCAGCTTAATATCAACTTCATCTCCCCATTATGTGTTCTGGTCTAAGAGCCTGCTGCTCTGGTTGCACATGTCTATCTAACCACCTCTAATACCTCGAACTCACATGGAAGCCATCTACTTTCCATACAGAGCCCATAACAGCCAATGTATTTTATATCTTACCTGAGTCACTTATGATACAGGTGTCAATCTTATCTACTATACAACACTGATCATACTTATCCATATTAGTATTTGTCTAGTCTCTTGCAGATCACATCACCCTCTCCTTCCCTTTTTTGGGATCTATCTTTTGGTTTTATAGTTGAGCTCCTTTTAAACTTTATTGTAGCTGAGCTGTATAAACCTCTTGTTTTTTGTCCACATACCTCAGCACTCTTATCTACTGTTGAGGTATGCATCTTGTCTGCTACTCTACCTCCTTTCTGACATACCTGTTGTTACAAGGCACTTGCTTTGGCACCTCGTAACGTGTTTCTTTTTTCTTTTTCTTTTTTTACTTACTAGTAAAGCATAGTATTATTACTACAAGTGTGAGCTTAGCTCCACTTTACTTAGTAAGGACTCATACTTCCTTTCTCTTTTATAGTACTTAAGTATTTACATACTTAAAGTGTGAGCTTAGCTCCAGGTACTATACTAAACTTATCTTTTCCTTTTTTTATCCTTCTTTATTTATTATAACATTTACTTGCTAAGGACTATCACTATACAATTAGCAAGGACTCTCTTTTCTCGCACTTATTTACCTTTGTTTATCTCATGTTCATTTTCGCACTTGTGGCTGAGCCACTTACATCACATGGACGCGTACTTACTGCGCATTACTGCGCATTATTGTTTACTTACTGCGCAATACTGCGCAACTTTACTATACTTAGATCTCCAGTTGTGTATAAATAGTTGACAGACTGGCGGTCTTAAACCCCAGTCTTGTCAACTTCACAATCTAGGGATTCTCCTCACATCGCGCTTGACCTAAGCTCACTATAACCTCATTCTTCTCACAAAACTAAGTCTAAGAACTCTGAAGGTCACTAAGACATCTTACGCTAAGTCAAACTGGATCCCTGTATCGTTATTGGTGGAATCATCCTCGTAACCATATCATTAATCCCACTCTTCATCGTCATCCGGAACCTCTATTACGTTCATCAAGCCAATATCCAAACCTTGGTTACCAGGAGTAACATTTTAGACCTTCCCTAAGACTGTCCAATAGGCCGCTCTTAGCACCTGTCTCTTGTAGCAACTTCTCTTCTATCCTGTGTACCCTCATCTGTACACCTCATTGTTTTCTCTCATCAGATGTGGCCCCTTGCCCCACTGCTCTGTCTCCTCAAGGGAATACCCCTTATCATTGCCACTGTCTTCCTTTGCTGCAATGCATATTTATTCTGTGCTATGCTATATCTGTTGTTTGCCACCCTGCCCAGTTTTCCACAACAGGAACTGATGTCATGTCCACCCATGTCTGGACTTTGCAAATGGCCTCCACAAGCTCCACTAAGTGACATCCAGAAGATGCAAATGACCTGGCAGCCATTTATCACCCAATATGGCTGGATGCAGTAATGGTCTATCCACTCAAAATGACCACTTTTTGTCTAGATGCTTGAATGACCTCTGTTGGGATTATCAGGTGTTGGAATTGCAAACTGGCACATGCATGACTTACTACTTCCTTTTTAGGCAACTCGGCAGAAGCTGATGCACCTTCATCTCCTCTCCACAGAAAAACATATGATATCTACCTACTTTTTTGATCACTCTGCTACTATACAGTTCCAAGCCACAGGTAGTTTATCCAGCCTGTTTACGATACCTTGCTTTTTTTTTTTCTCAGTCCTCATGTTGTTTTCGAGACTGAGTACTTTTGTCCTTGTTCTTAGGATGCTTTTTGATGTTTCATGTGCAGGAGAACACCTGTTTCTATAACCTTTGTTATTGCAAAATCAGGGGCCTGCATGTACCCTGTCCCTTGCATTGTGTCAGCTCTGACATGATGCACACATATGTGTCATCCCTGGTACCTCTTGCACACAATCCACCATCCCTCAGACTTGCATCCTCCCACGCAAACACTATGGGGGCAGCAGTAGCATTGGTCATGGCAGATGACTATGGAAGCGGTAGCGGATGACGATGATGGGACACGACGTGGCGACGAGAGCAGGTTATGATGGCGACGCTAGTCCTCGACGGTGGCGTGCGCACACTCACGACCTCCATCGCTGCTACTGTTTCATGCACGCGCGCGTATCTCCGTCGCTGCCACTGCATCACGCACATGTCCCTCACGCCCTCTTTCATGCAGCGGCGCCTCTGCCGTGGCACGTGCACACGCCCACCGTTCCTCGCTGCCACCCTCGACACTATACCCGTACTCGTGCTCAGGGGTATGCCCGTGATGATCGATCGTCACTAATCGTACCCGTGCGCAGCAACCCTTACAACGTTGACACTCCAATAACGTCTTAATGCAAACCCGGGATGAGAATATGCATGGTGCGACCGCTGTAGATAATTCACAATACTCACTCAGTAAAAATCTTACTCCTTTATGAACCTCGGACTACAATATTAACCCTTGTTTCCAGTAGCTGTACATAGCTAGCACCTCGACAGCTTAATACTACTAGCTAAGTGTACTTACACTCGTTTAATGAATGTTACACCTTACATACAGTTCTTCAATTGATAATGTAGCAAACACTGGTCCAATATCAGTATGGGTATAGGTCGTTGCAAAAAAGAACTGCGATTGCCTGGGATCACCTAGCTACAGCTCTATACTTACCACGCAGACATCTAGCTTGAATTCTACAAGCAAGGTTCATGCCGATGGCAATTGGTGCTTCCAAGTCTGCTCTGGCAGGCAGTCGACCCTGGTGCCTACTAAAATGACAGCACACTGGCAAATTTCCGGAAATATTGTTCGTGATGCGGGTTCCCTGAGCTCTGACTGTGGTGGTTCCGAACGTACTGTACATCATTTATTGAACTAGGGCTCTGAAATGGTCGAATATCATGTGTTCTTAACATCATCTTCTGCTCAACCTGAATTTTGGGTGTATCAAACATTGAGTGTACGTCAAATAATAATCAACTTGTTCTTCATCACACATGATGATTCAAATTTCGTCTGGTTGGGTGGCATCCCTCATATAACTCATAGCTTTGTATGCTGGTGAGACGGTCTCACTCCTCAGGCCCTTACTCGCACATTTACCTGACGAGATACCTTCACAAAGCCCTAAATTCCGCATAAATATTTCGACAGATTTGGTGGCCCTGCAGACACAGCTTGTGAATCATCTCATGCTAATGCATTGAACAATAAACTTGGGCATTACTTGGAGGATTGTCTCACTACTTCCCTCCAGTGTTGATGGAGAGGGATTGGCTATCTGTAAAGCTGCAAACTGTCGGTCGAACTCGTTGATGATCTGCTTCATCTCTAGAAGGTCTTCCCCTCGCATACAGTCGGGAGTGTGGTCATCCTGTACAGAAGGAAGATGGCTTCCGTGCGAGTTCGAGGTATAATGGTGGTTAGATAGGCGTGTAAGACGAGAGCAGCAGGCTCTTAGACTAGAACACGTAATGGAGAGATGAAGATGATATTGAGACGGCGTAAACTGGGATAGCGGTGGGCTGTGTAGCGTAGAATCTGCGTGACTCGACTGATAGCTCGTGGTAGCTCGTAGTAACTCGTGCTCGTAAATAGCCGGAAAGTAGCTGGAGATGAGGGGCACACCCCTAGCTCCTTAAATACAGTATTCGCGTATGTACGTTGCTCCGTCTCGGAGCTCTGTCTCCTTGGCAGCGTTCGCGTAGGTATTAGTATAGTATGTTATAGTCGTTGTATCGTACTACGCGCCGCCAGACCGTTCCGGCGCGCAGCTGCTAAGTAAGTAAGTAAGTAAGTAAGTAAGTAAGTAAGTAAGTAAGTAAGTAAGTAAGTAAGTAAGTAACCTAAATGTACGGCTGAGATCGTCAGTAGCCTGCTTGCAGGTCTTAC
Organism: Albatrellus ellisii; assembly: GCA_003314395.1. NCBI lineage: Eukaryota > Fungi > Basidiomycota > Agaricomycetes > Russulales > Albatrellaceae > Albatrellus > Albatrellus ellisii. The sequence continues at coordinate 5,152 of QLPN01003263.1, forward strand.
AATCCCTTCGTCCCCGGGATACGTAGTGTTCCTGTGTTTGCTGCATCAGGGACCTCGGCGCTGGGGGCAGTGCTTCAGTCTGGGTACCGCATCTCCATTCTTCCATTGCTTCGAGAACCTTACAATGGGCCTTCTTAGGAGACCTCTCATCCCACTGCTCTACCACGACCTTGCTAATGTCTCTGCCGTTGATCCTGACCGCTGTCTTCTTGATGGTACCCTCCTCTAGAGACTGGAAGATGATGAAAGCATTTTGAAGGTAGGGAACGTACTCTGGTTCCTTTCACTTGTTCCGCCTTTCGCTGACCAACAGTCCCTGTGGAGTTGTTGAGAATAGGGAACACGAACATAAGTATTATGGGGACTCTGGTGACACCAGTGAGGGAGCAGCAGACAAAGCACAGTACCTAGAAAAAATGCGATAATGTGTGGAGCAAGTGTTCAAAGGAAGACGAGGATGGGCATGAAGGCGACAAGAGATGGGAGTCAGCCGAAGGAGATCAAAATCCAAGATAAAGATACGCCGTATTCAGGGCACTTGTCAAGTATGTTGTGAATATCCCCCAGCCTAATGACAATTGGAAATGCTTGTGAGGCTTGCCAACCTAAGTGGTGCGCTGATAACCCACTATAAACGATTCATTCTGATTGAGGCCTTGTGTACATTGTAAGGCGTTGTAGGGGCGTACAATTCCTTACAAGGTGATTCCCATTTTGCTGATGTACTTACACAAACAGAAATCCATCAGAGCCTAACAAATTATTTGTCTCCATTGGTACTCAAGAGCTTAACGGCAACTCACAACTCCTGCCACCAGTTTTCCAACCATTTTATGGGAGTTCTGTTGGCTGCAAAGTGAATCGCATACACCCCTGATTTACAGACCCACTCACCCATGAATAGAGTGTTTCGTATATCAGTATTTCATCTTCTCCCTTGGTTGCTTTTTGGAGCGGCACAGGTGTGCATATCAACCTTCTCCTAACCTGGAGTTGCTCGGTGATCTTTTCAGTGGTAAGCGCCCAGTGTAATGCTTGTCAGGTCCAATTATATTCTTTGGAAACTTCTTTGTCCCTCAACTGGTAATGGACGTGTGCGTTGTATACAGTACTAATCCATTGTTACGGCCTAAGTTAGCGTCTCCCCTTACATAGTACTTGCTGCCTTTGTGTGTCCCTGGTTCTTGCTTTACCAGACTTTTCCATGCTTATCCTACGCACGATGGCGACCTAACTTTAATTGCGCAAGTGTTCGTCAGGATGTCACACCCCCAAGCTCACAAGCGTGGTTTCCCTATATCTTGCGGATTTATTCCCGTCTACGACATTCTCCGTCACTTTAGCTGAAGCTATCTACATCCTAGCTCGGGTCGCTGCTGGCACCAATGTCGTCCCCCATGAGTGATCACGCTCACTGGCATGTTGACTTCCGTCGAATTTATCTCATTATCTCCTTACAGATCTTGGTGAAATATGCAACTCTCTTTCCCCTCTCGTCAGTCAGGAGATGACTCTCCACCACTGTCCTTGAGCGGTGAGCAATATCTGCACCGTCGTTCGACGTGCTTGCTTATTATTTTCCCTGCACTCAACAAATGCCCTGGACACGACGTATCTGTATCTTGGCCTGTAATCTCCTTTGGCCAACTCCCATATGTTGTTGCTTCGAGCCCTTCCTTCAAACATCTGCCCCACGCATTGTCGTGGTATCTTACTTCTTCTCCTACTTCATCCCATATATCACCCAAGTCCTCTAATACTTGTGCTCATCTTCTCTATCTCCAACAACTCCACTAGCACTATCGGTCAGCGCAAGGAGGAACAAGCGCAAGGATCCATGGCACATTCCCCGCCCTCGAAATGCCTTCATCATATTCAGATCCCTAGAGGGGATGTCATTAAGCAAGTAGCGGTCAGAACCAGCAGCAAGGACATTAGCAATGTCGCAGCGGAGCAGTGGAACAAGAAGCCCCTAAGAAGGCCGATTACAAGGTTCTTGAAGCAATAGAAAGCTGGCACATCAGATGCAATACCCAGACCGGAAGTATTGCCACCAGCCCTGAAGCCCATGATGTACGAAGTGCAGGAGCCCCACATGTCCTGGGGCCGAGGAGAGGCACATGCCTCTGGCTGCATACAGCAGGGAGGGGAAAAGCCTTGCAGAGATGAAGTGAGTCGTCGGCGAGTTCGACCAGCAGTTCGCAGCTTTGCAGATCGCCGGTCCCTCTGGCGCTGCAACACTGGAGGGGAGTGAGGAGCCTGCCCCCCCACTTTCCCCGAGTCCTCTTCTTCTATCCACATCACTTCTGCTGGGGTCGCTGGTTGTGACGGACGCACGATTGTCCACATCTGTCGTATGCTCTCTCATTGTTTTCTATCTATTCTTTTAGTTGAGAGAACTGTAGGTGCGTACTGTGGACCGTAGTCACAGATTTGGGAGCCATTCCGTGCCCCTCGCGCAAGAGTGCCTGCATCACCTCGTACAAGAGCAATTTACGCACACTCCTCCCACACGGGATCTACTCGAGGTCTATTTATGAAGCACCGAGTTCTTGGCAGGGATACTTCGCCCATGAGTCCGGGCCTGTCGCAACGAGCGGGGCCATTGTGACGCCATTTATCTCGAGTTACTCCACGCTGTCCTACCGGGATAACATGACATAGCGGGGCAGTAGTCTCTAGCTCTAGATTGCACATATTTAATATCGCTTCACTAATAAGCCTCCTCGTTCATGGCCCACGTTGTGTCTGCGTGCAGTATCGCTGCCTTCGGGTTTTCTGTACCTTTACTTTTTGTTCCATTACTGTCTACCGGGGTTGTTGTGTCATGCCATTTATATCCTGCTCTGTAGAGTATCATAGCGCTGGAAATTCTGACATACACCGAAAAGATGTTTGTCCCACATAAATACCTGCGAGTATGCATATTCCTCTCAGCTGCAGACACATCGCATTGACATCTACATACTTATATTCGCCGAAAAGTCAAAACGTCACTGTCCCAGGAGTATAGGAACAGTGTTGTAGCCTTACAGACAAACTGGCGTCAAAGGTCGGATGTAGTCCACAAATAAAGTTCGGCTAGATCTGAGAAACAACAGCGGAGGCAGGTGAAATGCGAGGCGAGGTGCGACCTTAGCACTACCAACGAACGTGAGAAAGCAGTGGTATATAAAGCTGTTGCAAGACACAGTGCTGTCATCGACGGGCAGTAGTTGGAAGTTAATGCGCGGGGGTCAATGGTATTTGAAATCATACCGCTGCAGGAGCTACGTATACTCCGCGGCGATGAGTGGGAGGAGTTTGTTTCCAATAGTCCATGACACCCACTGCTGACAATCTTCATCTTGGCAAGCATCAGACTGCGTAGGGTATTTTTCAATAAGAAAGTTATATATACAGGTGTTCTTCTGCACAAGAAACACCAAAAAATGTGTCCTAAGAACAAGGACAATGAACACTGATACCAGTCAGTAAGTAAGTTTAAAGTAAGGTTTCACCTCAGTCTCGAAAGCAACATGAGGACTGAGGAGAAAAAAAGACGAGCTATCATAAGCAGGTTATACAAACTGCCTGTGGCTTAGAACTGTATAGTAGTGGAGTGATCAAAAAAGTTGCTGTAATCATATGTTTTCTATGGAGGCTTGGAGACAAAAGTTTGTGTTCATCGGCTTCTGCCGAGTTGCCTAGAATGGAAATAGTAAGCCGTACATGTGTCGGTTTGCAATTCCAACAGGTGGGGTTACATAGCCAGAACATGCATATCAGAAAGCCAGAACATGCACATCAGAAAGCCAGAATATGTACATCAGAAAGCTGGAATATGCACATCAGAAAGCCAGAGTATGCACATCAGAAAGCCAGAATGTCCACATCAGAAAACCAGAATATCCACATCAGAAATGTTGGCACGTTCACGAAGAATTCCCGCCTGGTGGGGTGGTGCAAGAGGATGGAATACTCGAGGCAGGCACATGATGTAATGGAATCGGGCATTGCCGATTTGCCAGAGGCAGCAAGCATCAGGCAGCTCAGAATGTGATTGGTTAGTTCAAACCTATGCAGCCATGAAAGTGTCTCATTTTGTCAGCGAGGTTAACCCGGTGCAAAAGCGCGAGCAGTGATTGGGAGAGGATGATTACAGAGTGAGAAAGGTCAAGAGCGAATTACAAGAGATCTAGCGATCTGAAGACGAGTCCTGTGCTTCTGCGGCGGCTGTCTTGGCACGAGCAATGATTGAATTGCAGGAGGATCTTGTGTTTCACTACTTGCCTTGCCTTCCCAAATTACTCTAGGCTGATCCCGCGCACGATGGCCGTCTCCTTAAAAGCGCAAGTATTCATTGTCAGAATGTCACTGTTCTCGCCACCCCTAAGCTCACAACCATGGTTTCTTCATATCCTGCAGATTTATCCCCCTCGACGACGTTCTTTGTTCCCTTAGCTGAAGCTACTCATATCCCGGCCCAGGTCGCTGCTAGCACCAATGCGGTCCCTCGTGAGTGATCAATTTCACTGTCAATCGCATGTTCCCCCTCCGTCGCGCTCATCATTACCTACAGAATTTCATGGTATCTACAACCTCTCTCATCAGACAAGAGATGAATCTCCATTCTCTTTGAGCGGTGGGCAATACTTCCCTTGCCTGCACCGTCGTTCGATCGTGCTTACTCATGACTTTCCCTGTGCTTAACAAATGCCCTGGACATGGCGTACCGGTGTCTTGGCTTTTTATCTCCTTCAGCCAACTCCCATGTCTTATTGCCTTCTGGCCCCTCCCCATCGTCCTCCGAACGCTCGCTCCACGCAATGTCGCATTCCTTCGAGGTATTCCACTTTTTCTGCTGCTTCACCAGAGTCCTCATAGTAATTATGCTCGTCATTTCTATCCCCAACAACTCCACAGGCACTGTCGGTCAGCGCAAGAAGGAACAAGCGCAAGGTCCCAGGGCACATTCCCCGCCCTCGAAATGCCTTTATAATCTTCAGGTCCCTCGAGGGTGATGTCATTAAGCAGGCAGCAATCAGAGCCAACGGCAAAGACATCAGCAAGATCGCTGCGGAGCAGTGGAACAAGAAGGCTCCCGAGGAGAAAGCCCATTATAAGGTTCTCGAAGCAATAGAGAAACGAGCCCACCAGATGCAGTACCCAGACTGGAAGTACCGCCCCCAGCCCCGAGGCTCACGACGCAAAAAGCGCAAGAACCCCACGCGTCCTGGGGATGAGGAGAGGAATAGGCTACTGGCCGCGTGCAGGAGCGAGGGGACAAGCCCTGCAGAGATGAAGCGGATCGTCGATGAGTTCGACCAGCAGTTCGCGGCTTTGCAGATCGCCGGTCCCTCTGGCGCTGCTACAATGGAGTGGAGTGAGGAGCCTGCCCTCCCATTTCCCCCGAGTCGTCTTCTTCCGCCTACGGCACTCCTGCCGGGGTCGCTGGGTATGCCGGAAGCACGGCTGTCCACATCCCCAGTAAGCTCTCTCGTCATCCTATCTCATATGTTTTGTTGATAGAACATCAGGTGCGTATTGTGGATCGCAGTCACGATTTCTGGAGCCATTCCGTGCCCCTCGCACGAGAGTGTCCGCACCACCTCGCACAAGAGCAATTCACGCACACCTGTCCAGCGCAGACGGATGAGCCCGTTCATGAAGCTCCGGGTTCTTGGCCGGGATATTTTGGTCAAGAGTTCCAGCCCGTCGCAACAAGTGGAGGCGTTTTGACGCGATTCATCTCGAGTTATTCCACGTTGTCCGACTGGAACAACATGGTATAGTGGGGCGGTAGCCTCTGGCATTCAATTTCTATTCTCGCTTCGTTAATAAGTTTCCTCATTTGTAATCCATGTAGCCTCTTCATGCAATATTACTGCCTTTGAGTTTACTGTATCAGACCACTTTATCCTGCTCTGTGGGGCGTCATGACGCTGGGAAATTTCCTCATGCCAAGATCCACAGAAAAAATCCCAGTGTCCCGAAAAAATGAGAATGCGTGCCGCTCTCTTCAGCTGCAGGTCCGCCGCATCGACCTCCTTGTATCTGCTGAAAAGCAGAAATATCACTGTCCGAGGAGTACCGGAACAGAGTTGCGGGTTTCCGGACAAGCTGGCTTCAGGGGCTGGATGGAGTCCAGAAATAAAATATGGGAGTACGACAGCGAGGGTGCATGGAATGGGAGGTGAGGCACGACCTCGGCGACCGGCTGCACATTCAGCAACACCACCATCGAACGTGACAAAGACAAAGAAAGCGGTGGTATAGAAATCTGAGGTAACTAGTTATAAGATACAACGTCGATGGGCAGGGAGCTAGAAACTAACGGTAGGTCCATGATTTTCAAAATGCGTCAGGAATGTTCCGGCCATGGCACTGCAGGGAGCTGCTGCACGGCGATCAGCGGCAGAAGCTCCCTTCCAAACGCACGAGGCCTTGTCGGTGGTGGCAGTTGGACGAAACGCGTCGCGCGCATGCGTTGGGGTACTGATGGCGGCGCGGAAGGTGGAGTTACCGGAGCAACGGGCGGCGGAGCGGTGGAGATGGTCGAGAAGGTGACGAGGATGATGAGGATGACGACGCGGAGGTCGAGGAATTGAAGTCAGAGTCAAGCTTGAGCAGAGCGTCCTGCCCCCCCGCATCCGAAGCACCGAGAGGTACCGCGTCGGGACCAGGAACCAAATTGAGGGGAGCAGGAGCAGGCACAACGGCCGGGGGAGGACAAAGCGAAAAAGACGACTCTTCGAAGAGGGCGTCGCGACTAACGACGAGCCGACGCCCCTGTCTGTCCCAGAACCTCCATGCCTTCGACTCTGGTTCGTATCCAACGAAGAGGAGCCCGCGGGTGCGTGCGTCAAGTTTGGTGCGTCGCTCTTCATGAATGTGGACATACGCCAAGCACCCGAAGACGCGGAAATAAGAGATATCCGGGGCTGTAGATCCGGACCAGAGGAAGACGGGCGTGCGCCAACCTAGACGGCGCGCAGGCGTCCGATTATAGATGTGGACGGCGGCTTGTAGTGCCAGTTCCCAGAAGCCAGCGGAGAGGCAGGCGCCGTGGAGCATTGCACGTACGCGGTCCATGAGCGTGCGGTTCCGTCGTTCGGCCCGGCCATTCTGCTGAGGTGAATACGGTGCCGTCCATTGGTGTTCAATGCCAAGGTCAGCGAGGCGTTGCGCCAGAGCTGCGTTGAAGAATTCGCCCCCGCGGTTGGTGCGCAAAATCTTGAGTTTGCGACTTGACTGGGTCTGTCCCCAGGCAGAAAAGGCATTGAATGCCGCGAGGATTTGGTCCCTCCGGGTGAGACAGAATACAGTTCGCCGAGGAAAGTAACAAAAAACAAGTGACCTTGGAGGGACTGCGTGGCGAAAGGACCAGCAACATCCGAGTGGACGAGGTCCAATGCTGCGATTGCGCGGCGCTTGGATACACGGAAAGGCGCGCGCGTCATGCGTCCTTGTGCACACGCACGGCATGGTCTTAATGAGGGCGTGTAGTCAACGGCGTAGCCCTGCACAGCAGTAGGAGTGAGGCGATGGTGAAGAGATTTCGCGGGATGGCCAAGGCGCGCGTGCCACACGTCGACAGCGACGCGCGATATAGTTGATGCGGTCGCGACCGTACTTGAAACGTCGAGGTCAAGCCAGTAGGTACCGGCGCGAAGTGATCCAAGAGCGCAAACTTGGGAGGAGTGTGATATAAAGCATTTGTCACTGTGATATGCGACCATAAAGCCTAGTGCGTCGAGCCGGCTGATGGACACGAATCGTCCAGATGCTTCTGGCGCAAAAAGGACGCGTTTGAGTGTGAGGTCCAATCGTTTGCCGTCCGTGCTGTGGTCGCCTTTGACAGTACCAATCCCAAGGTACTTCATAGTAGCGTCATCTCCCAGAGTGACATGACCAGGATAGTCAAGCATTTCAAGGGTGTCGAAGTCGGTGCGATGAGGTCGACCGAGTGCGATGTGCCGCCGCAGTGAGTACCCTTGTACTTGTTGCGCGCGGGCTTACGCGGTCCTGTTTGCGCGCGCAAAGTGAGAAGAGAGGAATTGGAAGCACGGCAGGCTTCCTCGTCGAGAATGTGACTTTTAATAAAAGAAGGTGTGACGAGTAAGGCAGAAGTGGAACTGAGGATCAATGAGACCGTTTGCTCCCAAGAATCTGGTAAGCCAAAGAGGATTAGATATGCAAAGGTCTTGTCGTCGACATATACCCCGGAGTCTTTCAGCTGCGCGCGCGCGTGTTCGAGTTTGTTAAGTTGAGGCGTAAGAGGTTCGGCCATGTCAAAATTAAAACGGCAGACATCCCAGAGTGAAACAAAGGTGGATATGGCACCTATCTTGTTGGAAAAACTGTACGCATTCCGTTCGTGCAACCTCACATACACTTTATACACCTCCTCATTACGTCTTCTTACCTATACCTATATCTTATCTCATCACTCCCACACTACCCACTTACATCTCCATAACCACGTTCTCATACCACACTTCCACACTCCACATGAACCTTACACCACATACATTACATAAACTTCATCCCCACTTTCTGTAACACTCTTAGATGTTTTCAATAATGTCTAATCACATATCATCACCACTCTGTGACTTCTGTCACACCACTTACTACTATGTTCTTGCAGCAATGCTCACTACTGTGCACCTCCTCCTCTGTGTTGGCTCATTCCTGTGTCTACATATCTGTCCATACTCTTCTTCTAGAATCTCCCACATATGTCTTGCCAACTGGCTACCAAGTTGAATGAGGTGTGATGCTGTGTCACCAGCATAGTAAACAAGGTGTGAACTTGCAATGTCATCCTTTTCATCCCATTGTAAGACCTGCAATCTGTCTGCTGATGAGCACTGCACTAATACAGGCTGCAACCACCTAGCAACAACCTTCTACATTTGCACTTAATTAGTCTCTTCCTATATATATCTGAATGGTGACCATAACTACCCACTACCCTCCACTAGGCTCTGTTAGCTTTATCTGATCTTATCTGATCTCTTTTATCACTCTTCCCTCCTTCCATACCCATGACCCATACTATATTAGTAAGCACAGTCTGTGCATGTCTGTGTTCTGTATATCAGTAGATCAAGTAGTGTCTAGAAATCTAAGTGGACATCTCCCTTTTCTTCTTGTGTGCCCTGTCTGCACCACTCCTTCAAAACCCTTCTTCTTCAACACTCTCCTTTGTGCTCCTACAATGGAGTTTTCTTCATCATCTGCTCTTCAGCCTTCATTGGCTCTTGTGCTGTCTTTCTGGTAGTCTACCACAACCTCCCTCCATGCATTCAGGTGCTCCTCCCTGTCTAGTTGCATTCCTGTTGCCTTTGCCATTGTGCACCACACCACCTGTGATCTAACAGGCTCTTGCCTGGAGCTGAGATGGTGTACATACTGGATATGAAATGATACATAAAAGAGGATGGGGTGTGCCCCTCCCAGCAGCAGATCCCCCATGAACAACCCATTACCAGCAGACAGCACCTACCTCTATTCTACTGCTCTAAATCACATCTTTTCTATCTCTTTCACCTGACAGATGTGTTCGCACAGGAAAGGGCAGGCAAGGGTGATGAGGGAGACTGTAAGAATTGATTGCACAGTGGGGAGAAGGAGACAGAGGATGAGAGAGGAGAGCACAGCCATGAAGGAGTTGATGCCAGACATGAGGGTGCAGAGTATGTAAAAATGCTCTCCAGAGGTTTGGAAAGACTTAGAGAGAGAGAGGGAAAAGACAATGACAAGGGAAAAGATATAGATGAAGGTATAAGGTTGTGGCAGAGCTACAGAGAGTATGACAAAGATGTAGCTAAAAGAGGAAAGAGCACAGCCAGAGTATAAGACGATAGAGCAGAGCCATAAGACGTAAGAGAGAAGCCAGATATGAGAGATAAGACAAAAGATAAGACAGAAGATAAGATGTAGATGAGATACACATGTGATAAGTAAGATGGAGATAAGAGTATAGAGAGAGAGATAGTAGATAGAGAGGGAACTGCTCAGTGGCATAAGATCTGGACAAAATCCAACAAGATGAAGCAAGCCACTTTATGCTGAACCAGATCTATGTGCAGCATGCACTATTATTGATTAGAACCTAGAACTTGCAGTGGAGCATCTAGCTTCTCTACAACTGGAGCCCACCCAATACAGTCACTGATCATCTAAAAAACTAAAAATTCATCATCTTCCTAGTGGGAGGCCTGCTGCCACACATCTTATATGCCAGTGATGGCACAAACCAAACCACAGACTCATGACAATAAAGGTAGATTTCATATCCATAACAAAGCTAATGAACCAGAAAAATCAGCTAGACACCCAGTATCATTCCTGGAGAATCCTTCCACACCAGAGACTAACACTGCACAGATCAACAGTGACTCAGACAATGACACCACTCCCTCTCCTAGGTACCCCTTGTGTCCAGCAACCACACAAACATATTCAACTCCAACCAGTTTCCCCTTCTGAAACATGTCACACAACACAGCAATCACAGGACCAGCTGCTATGCCACCACCACGTTCCAATAAAGCACCAATATTCACAGGAAAACTGAGGGACTTCAAAGACTTCCTAACAGAATATGAAGACCTTGCCAACACTTACAACCTATCTAATAAACAGAAGTCAGAAGCAATCATCAAGTACATCCCTTCAGCACTCCAATACCTCTGGCATGACCAAGAAGGCTATGGCACAGCAGCATGGGATGACTACAAGAAAGCTCTAAAAACTCTATACCAAGACAACTCAACAGAAAAGCGGTATATGAAGAAACAACTATAAGCACTAGTACAAGAATCATCTCAGTACCACATGAAGGACTCTAGAGACATCAGAGAATACTACAGAAGATTCCTCACCATCGCTGGACCTCTAATACAAAACAAGAAGCTGGCCAATGATGATTGTGACAAAAACTTCTGGTATGGTTTTTGTAAGACAGCTGTCCTACATATCCTTGTAAGGGAGACCAGCATGCACTAACTTAAGGATCACTCCAAAAGAAAGGATTTGCCAGCCATAACAAGCTGGAGTATATTGATAATACTACAGCTACCTATATACTAAAGGAAAGCGTGCACGGACCAACGCAGTACTCTAGGGCAGGTGCTACAGTAAGTACTTGCAGTATACTATGACATCATGTGCAGCATGGGCACATCCAGAGCATGAAGCGACAGTAAGTAGATAAAGATGAGATAAGATGAGATAGGCTGAAAGGAAAGATCATCTTATCTAATCTAATCTAAATGAAAATGAAAAGAAAGTAAAAATGAAATAAAAGAGTAAATGCTCCAAAATGAAGCCTGACAGTTTTCATCCAGCCAACCATGACCTCCTACAAAACAGACTCCTGGCCACAAATCCTACACATGACACCACCATGCTGTATAGCTTCGAAATTGTCTATGAAGCCACCAGAACACTATTCTCCAGCATGCAATTCTATCTTGTCTGCTGAGGCAAGGGCCATGAGGACTATGAAGAAGAATCAGACAATGAAGATGAAGAGGATTGGCCCACCCATTTTCAAAGCTGTACATGCAAAGGCAAAGGTAGAAAACAACTATATGAGGATGACAATGAAGAAACCAACAAAGAAACCCAATATGAAACAAAAACAGTGCATTTTACAGGTACCATAGATAAACGTTGATGAGCATCATGCACACATAATGCTGGAAAACGACCATCAGTGATATCAGGCAAACACAGTGACATTAATGTGCTGCACATGACAATCATCTGCAGTCGCAGTAATCACTCATTTGTGCAGGTGTCGGAAAACAATACTGGGTCAGCCAATAAGGGATAAGATGAATAGGCTGAGGTGTGGTCTAGACCAGTCAAAGTAACCATGGAGGCATGAGTCATGCAGTCAGCATTTGGTGTGATTGATGCTATTCCACTTTTGCTCATCTGATATAGTATGATACTTTATTTGCTCATGTCCAGACTCCATTCATTTCAAATACCCCTATGATCTACCCCTGCACTGTAAATTTTCTGTTGTGATTTGTTGTGCTCCAGCCTTGGAGCTAGACCTGTATTTAGATAGTGCATCGTCCATCAGAAAAAGACCAGATTTTCCCTGCCCACAATTTGACTTCTCCTCTCCATCTGAGCTCCAAGTGAAAAAGCAAGCCCTAATCTTCCCTCCATGTTTCCATCAACAAAGAAATAGCATGTTATTTGTAGGTCGCATCTATTTTGTGTTGCTCTCCTCTTTGCATTGCGTTCAGTTGCGTTCTCCATTGTGTTGCATCCATTTGCATTCTCCATTGCATTGCATCCAGTTGCATTCTTTATTGTGTCCTCCCTCAAGTTGCATTCTCCATTGCATTGCATTTTCTTTATCTCGCCATATCACCCATTTGTTACAAGAATTGCATTCCCTTTTGTTGCCCTAGTTGTGTTGTGCTATCACCCTTAACTACTAAAACTCCTTTTACCTTGGTGTCTAGAGAATCTTATGACTCGCACCCTCCAGCATTGTTGTGGTTGTGGTTGTTTTCTCCCTTCAGCCTGGCACAGCACATATCAATGTGACACAGAAAAACCAAACTGGCAGGCCATCACACAAATAATTACTCAACTAAATAGTCTTACTCCCTCAGATCCAATGTATGTGGTACTCTACTACCACTGCCAACATGAATTCCCCTCTGTTGCACCAGATCTCCCCAAACCTATATTCGGAGCACTGGCAGCAATGCTTAGCTTCCAACAAAACCAAACACCAGAACAAGGCACCATTAATCCAATAGCTGGAGCATTGTACATGCCCCCAGCATGAAGACCAGATGGCTGCACCTTCTGCATGCAATATGGACATTGAATCCGAGATTGCCCAATAGCAGACAACTACATATGGTGCAGGCTAGCAGTATTACACAACAGAAGAATAAAACTTCCAAATTATGCACCAGTTCCCAACAATGGCACTGGATGTGGCATCCAGCTCAGCATTGACAACTGGCACACAGCACAGACCCCACCTCTGGCACCACAACCAGCACAAAGCAGTAGAAATGAGGCACCCCCAAGGGATACTCATCAGTATCACATTTTTCAGGTCACAAAAGAAACTGACAGTTCAGAAGATGATGAACAAGAATTTACAGGTCTCTTTAACATTTTTAGCACAGAAAAATGCTGCATAGATGCACATAAAACACCAGCACCTGCAGCCACACCCAACTCTTTCCCAACAATATGACAACCTAAATACCAGTCAGATGCAGAGGACCCAGCACTGGTCAATGAGTTAGTGACACTCCTATGGCAGGGCTGACTTCCCGCAGCAACACCAGCACATATACTGGCAGCTAGCCTGTCACTATGCAAGCACTTCATCGACTGGCTCTGCACTAAACATGTTGAAAATGTTGAACCATCAGGTAGTAAACTGTCAGAGACTACTTACCACATTTCACAGGAAGTCTATAAGCTGGGAGAGCCAAGAAAAGTGGCCTTCTCACTACCACTCTGCAACATTGAGGTGATCCTCAACAACTTTGCAATGGAACAGGCAATCCTGGACCAAGGCTCACAAATCATGGCCAGATGAGCAGACATCACATGAGGATGTGGTGCTTGTGAAACACAGGCCATACACAGTAGAGGAACTGTTACGAGGCACTTGCTTTGGCACCTCGTAACGGGTTTCTTTTTTCTTTTTCTTTTTATCTTACTTACTAGTAAAGCGTAGTATTATTACTACAAGTGTGAGCTTAGCTCCACTTTACTTAGTAAGGACTTTCTTTCCTTTTCTCTTTTATAGTACTTAAGTATTTACATACTTAAGTGTGAGCATAGCTCCAAGTACTATATTAGACTTATCTTTTTCCCTTGTCTTTCTTTATTTATTATAACATCTACTTGCTAAGGACTATTACTATACAATTAGCAAGGACTCATTTCTCTTGTCTTTATTTACCTTTGTTTATCTCATGTTCATTATGCACTTGTGGCTGAGCCACTTATATCACATGGACGTGTACTTACTGCACATTACTGTGCATTATTGTTTACTTACTGCGCAATACTGTGCAACTTTACTATAGTTAGATCTCCAGTTTTGTATAAATAGTTGACAGACTGGCGGTATTAAACCCCAGTCTTGTCAACTTTGCAATCTAGGGATTCTCCTATACTGCACTTGATCTACACTCGCTACAAACCTGTTTCTTAACTAAAGAACTAAAGTCTGCGATCTCTAAGTCACTCTAAAAGCGTCACTAAGATATCCTAAATCTCATCACTCTGGATCCTCATATTGTCATTGGTGGAATCATCTGTTGGAAATGCTGACGGTACTTGTTCAGCTTCACTACATTTATCTATACACGTCTTCCTTATGTCCTTACTGATGCACATTCTAACCACTTACTTACTACACCACTACCACATTCTAGACCGCTCTAGACCCACTTACGTCACCACAACCACGTTAGTGTAGCATGTACTACACCCCCACTTACAACCCCGCATTCACGCTCCACCTGAACTCAGTTCAGAGCGCACTACATATACTACACCCCCCACTTTCTGTAGCTCTATGGTATTATACAATGTCATACCACATCTCCCCACTCTGCGCCTTAGTGCGCACCACTTGCTACCACGCCCTCACTATCTCCTCCTTTCTTCTCTCCTCGGTTGGCTTGTACCTGTGCTCACATCATCCTCATCTCAATCTCATTGATCCCCCAATCTTCATCGTCATTAGGAACTTCTATTATGTGCATCAAGCACGCATTCAATCTCCAGTTACCAGGAGTATCAATATAGACCTTCCCTAAGACCATCCAATAGGCCGCTCTTAGCAGGAACTGGAATAGTTCTTATATTTGTGTGATGACACTACAGTCTACTTATAGTATTTACTATAGTGCATGGACCACACGATATTGGAAGATAGCATGTGTGTATGTATGTATGTGTGAGTTGAAGTGTGTGTACAGTAGTAAGACGAAATAGGAAAGAGTAGATACATAAGCAAAGGACGTCAACAGTGCTCATATCAACAAAGCACACTGGATCGAAATGGAAGGTGCTAATGGCATAAAATCATGGACAATGGGCTGCGCAGAAAACCTAGGCTTCAAGATTGCAAACCTAGCCTTCACAATGCATGCACACATGCTAGAA
>QLPN01003267.1:0-48443 GCA_003314395.1 Albatrellus ellisii
TCAAGCCAATATCCAAACCTTGGTTACCAGGAGTAACATTCTAGACCTTCCCTAAGACCGTCCAATAGGCCGCTCTTAGCATCAAGCACAAAGCAGATTGAGATTGAGAGAAGGGCTAAAGCCCATCAGAACAAGAGGAGAGGGCACAACTGCCACATCTGTAAGATAGAGAAGATGTGTACCAGAGGGTAGAGGGTACACAGAAGAGAGAAAGAGCTGCATAGAGCAGGTATGTCAGAAGAGAACTCAGAGAGTAGAAGAGATATTCACCTCAGCACATGCAGAAGTGCTGAGGTGAGACAAAGACAAAGTAAAGAAGATATAGTAAGAGCAGGATAGAGTTAAAGAGGAGCTCAAACCATAAAGAGAAAATAAATACCAATAAGATGAGATAGAGATAAGTATACTTAATAAGTAGACAGTGTGATCAGCATCATAAGGTAATGAAAAAACCAACATGGTGGTCTTAAACCCCAGTCTTGTCAACTTCACAATCTAGGGATTCTCCTATACTGCACTTGACTTAAGCTTAAGCTCACTATGATCTCACTTCATCCTCTAAGAACTAAGTCTAAGATCTCTAAGTAACTCTAAGCATCACAAAGACATCCTAAACTTGTCACTCTAGGTCCTTGTTTAGTCATCAGTGGTATCATCCTCATCACCATCTCATTGATCCCACTCTTCATCATCATCAGGAATGTTTACTATGCTTGTCAAGCACACAACAACTACCTTGTTACCAGGGGTATAGTTATTGCAAACCTTCCCTAAGACCATCCAATAGGCCACTCTTAGCACTTACACAATGGACTGACCAGCATCACTTAGAACTGAGACTCAATTGGGACATTTCCAAAACCTTCATGCATTTACTCATAACTCCTAACTTTACCATCCACATTGATCATGCTCTACACCACCTTGAAAATGAGGGTATCACAGCTGATATTGACAGGTATTGTGCCTATCACCAGTGTATCCAAACATTAGAGTCCTTCCATCACCACTTCATAACACTTCTCAGTCAATGGTGATGGGAGTTTGCAGAGATTGCAAATTGGTTGGTCAATTCAGAAGCAGAGGATGGTTTATGACCACATCTTGCAACAGCATATTTCATTGTGATCCCAGGATCTCTCCTACTACCCATTCCTCACCCATTACCCCCAGTCAATCCTCAGGTGCAGTGGATCTGTGCAGGAATAATCAAAAGTTGGGTTCAACAGTCACCCAATCAGTGGTCTGTTGGAATTGTGCTAGGGTGGGTCATCTCTGTCACAATTGCCCTTTCCCTTGATGCACTCCATTCACATCCATATTCACCTGTGACTGTCACCCCCATCCAGGAGTACACACATTGGCATGCCTTTACTGTATTGAATGTGGACACCCAGACACCCACTTCACAAGCTGCAGTTGGGGAGTGATGGAGTCCCATCAACTAGCAGCAGAGACATACACATATGAGGCATATGATTATGTGGGGAACAATGCAGATGCATACAAGTAGTGGGTTTTTGAGGCAAAAATGGTAGCAGAGGGCTGATGTCAGGATTCAACTTTTCCTTTTTCCTTTCTGCTAAATTTTTTCACAATATCACAATAAGGGATCACCCTATATCTGGTCATATGCTGGGCTGTATGAATACTTGGGCACAACCCCATGGTAACAGCATTATGCCATCTTGTATGTTCTCTTTCTTGTTCCTTTCTTCTATTGTGTCCGGTATTACTTAAATTCTATCTCAAACATATGACAGAGGTCATTCTTGACATCTTGTACCCCCCCTGCATCATCCTGTTCTTTTGTAATGGTTCACCATCCATCTTGAATCATAGCTGGTTGTCCTTCTCAGAGTCCCCCTTCTTTGACCATAGGTATTTGGCTGCTACATGTGCTGAATCCTAACAGTAGTAATCAATGCTGACATGGGTGAGAGACTATCCCATGTCAAGTGATGAACCTGAGAACCAGAATTGTATATGAACAGTCTCAGACAATTGCCACCCTGGTGGGTCCCTGTGACATAAAATATCAAGACTTAGGTAATGATGCAAGAGAGGGAACACCTCACCAGCTCCCCTCATGCATATTGCCCATACAGGTGTTAGATGATGATGATGATGATGATGATGATGATGATGATGATGATGATGAGATGGAACAAGATAATGTCTGAGGGTCCCCTTGACCCCTCACTGTCAAAAAATGAGTCATATTATGTAGAGCTATAGAAGACCACATCCAAGTACATGATCCCCTGCCTCATCTCAACTAGAGTCCATGTGCTGCTGTATTTGCCAACATCAATTCCTCAAACTGTCAGAGTTGCAAATGGCATGCACACTGCACCTATACTTACTTTCTGTATTAGGCAGGTTGGCAGTTGCTGAGGTGTGAGTTCTGATTTCAGTGTATCCATTTGAAAACATTCTGTCACAATGTTTTTTCTGTTCATAATAACTTTGTTTATGTTTACTGTCTGTATCTATGTATTTTAGGTTACCTGTCTCTGTTTCTATTGATGCTTAGGTATGTTGTTATGTCTAGTGTTCCTTGTTGTCTTACTTATTCAGTGTATATTAGTTGTTCTTTTAGGTAGTCTCTGTTACTGTTGTTGAGGCTTATCTGTTCTTTTAGGAAGCAGATGCCCTAGTCTGCTTAGTTAACATGTACAACTATTGTGACCCTCAGGCCAAGGTGTGCATACTTTAGATTATGTCTATATCACATTAAACTATAGACTATCATTGTCATCATCATGAGATGTGCATGGCCAAGTCAGACAGGATCAAGGGAGCTCAGCATGTCATGTGGAAATACAATGACATTAAGAGCTATAATCTCATATGTTACACTTTTGCATAGTCAAGTCTGTGAAGGATGTTGAATCATGTGTCTCTACTCCAGTGATAGGTTGTCACCATGGACACTTTCTTTGCATTTCACTATACTTCTTTCTTTTGTTCTTTATCTTCTATCATTCCAACTTGCTATTGTTCTGTTAAAGTGCTCCTGGTAATGAGATGGTTGTAATAAGCAATGTAGATGTTCCTGATGACAATGAAGAGTGGGATCAATGAGATGGTGATGAGGATGATTGTTGAATGTTTTCACTATTACTTACTATATTTGGTACTGTGACCACACATGTCCAGTCACTTCAGTCACATACTTACATGGTTGACCTTGGGTCTGTGACTAATAAGAAGCTTTGATCTTCTCCCCTCACACATGACCTGTGCTCAAAAGGTTATGGGCCCTGCCTGGTCATCATGCACTCTCCACTTCACACTTCTCAAAATGCTCTTCTCATACTCCAACACTATACACTCTCATTGAATCCTCTTACTCCTTACTATCTCCATCTTCATCTCCAACTCCATCTCCACATCTGTTCCCAAAATCACTGTTATTATAGGTGGTGGGCCAATATGGTGAAGTTGGCCCTCATTATTATGGGCATATGGTATGCTGTTGCAAAACCAAAACCTTCCAAACAAGTCAGTGTTGATTTCTGGGCAAGGCAGCAAGCAGAGAGAAGACCATGACATAAAAGAAATAGACATCAAGCCCAAAACAGATTGAGATTGAGAGAAGGGCTAAAGCCCATCAGAGCAAGAGGAGAGGGCAAAACTGCCACATCTGTAAGATAAGAGAAGAAGTGTACCAGATGGTAGAGGGCACACAGAAGAAAGAGAGAGCTCAGCACATGCAGAAGTGCTGAAAGAGGGGTGACAATACCTGTAAGATAAGAGAAGATGTGTACCAGAGGGTAGAAGGTATACAGAAGAAAGAGAGAGCTGCATAGAGCAGGTATGTCAGAAGAGAGCTCAGAGAGTAGAAGAGATACTCACCTCAGCACATGCAGAAGTACTGAGGTGAGACAAAGACAAAGTAAAGAAGGTATAGTAAGAGCAAGATAGAGTTTAAGAGGAGCCAAAACCATAAAGAGAAAAGAAATACCAATAAGATGAGATAGAGATAAGTATACTTAATAAGTAAACAGTGTGATCAGCATCATAAGGTAGTGAAAAACCAACAGTCAGCACCACTAAGAACTCACTCAGCATTGATGTTTGCACTGTCACCAATGCCAACAAACTTGAGAAGTGAGCTGATGACAATGACATGGCCAAAGCCATCATTTCCATGTCATGCAGTGACCAACCTTCCACTATCATCCCCCACAACCACATCACTGCAAAGGAAGCTTGGGAAAGATTGTTAGAGCCACATGGGACTCAGTCTGCCATCTCCATGTTTGTTGATTTTCAGTCTCTTTCTACAAGTCACTTTCATATGTCCACTCCACTCGCTCCTCAACTTGACACCCTTCTCCTTGTTCATGACCAACTTATCTCATTTGGAGTACCCATCTTGGAGCAGCAGATGTGCTTTATTCTCCTTCATGCTCTTCCTAGTTCCTGGGGCCACCTCTCCTCTGCCATCTTAGGCACTGCAAGTATGGCACAAATCAATACCACAAACATTTGTGGATGACCTCTTGATGAAGAAACACACACCAAGGTGAAACCTATCCTTGCCACATTTCAGCATCCTGGTCCCAGTGCCCACAAAAATGCCCTGTTCTGTTCCCACTGCAAATGATGGAATCAAAATGTTGACAATTGCTGGACATTGCATGGTGTTCTGGACAACATGAAAGTGTTACAAGGCACTTGTGTGAGGCTGACACTAGTGTCAAAACCAAACAACTAAAGAAAGACTGAAAACAAACAAAAGGAAAGATCACACTTTGGCTAGCAGATATCCCAGATGATCATACAGGAGAGGGCAGGAAGTGATAATGGTCATTATGGTAAAGATGGGGACCATAAGGTCCAGAGTGAATGAACTCCACATGGTGGAGGAGACAAAGAAGACAAGAAAAGGAGGAGCTGGAAGATGAGAGCATACAGTATGTACACAAGATGAAAGAGGAGAGAAAGAGGGCACTAGAGACCAGGTGAGTCAGATAGAAAAGGAGAGTGTGTGCAGACTAGATCTCACCTCAGCTAGATGAAGAGCTGCGGGGAATGACAAGGAAAAGAAGAAGATATAGTAGAGTAGAGATAGAGTTGTAACTCCACTACAATGTTGTAGACAAAGAAATGATCAAGAGTATGTTGAACACAGGCCATGTGCAGGAAGGGAACTAGAAGAATCCTTGTTATTATACAGTGATGCTACAAGCTACTTATAGTATGTGTGGTAGTGCACAGACCAGAGTAAGTATGGACAGTGTGAAGTGTGAACATGTATGTACTGAGGTATATGTGTGTGTACAGTAACTAGATGAAAAAGGAAAGAAGCAATTAGTCAGCATGTAGTTGTCAACAGAGTAGAAAGAAGAAGAGAGGAGATAACAATATGTATATTAGATAGGAAGATATATAGATAAGATATAGAAGATGTAGATAAGATAGAAACAAGATAAGATAAGAAGATATAGAGAAGATGCTCAGTAGCATGATACTAGATGTATTTCCAACACCAGATATATTAGATAGGTAAGGAAAGAAAAGAGAACTGGTACTATACCTAGCAGATATCCCAGATGATCAGAACAGGAGAATATTGCTAGGAGTCATATAGTATATATAGTACAATACTCTAGGGCAGGCATATGGACTTACAAAGGCTGCACAGTAGAGTTAGTTAACAATAACAACCAATCAGAAAGAAGATGACTGATATCTGCAGTAAGTGTGAGAGAGCTGAATGAGCATCCACAGTAATCATGAGAAATGAGTCATAACTATTTAGTAAGCAGGTTGATCAGAGATCAGATGACAGGTGTGTCATCAGCCAATAAAGATGAACAGGAAGAATGTATGACTGTGAGAATCACTTTGATAGGTCAGGAGTGATTGTAGAATCTGTAGTAATAGAGACATAAGAGAAATAGGAAAAATGAAGAGAAACAACAAGGAGAATAATAACAGCCTGACAAATACCCCCATCTTAAGGCAAGACATCTCAATGAGTGAGTAGAGCATGTGTGACAGATATCTTCATCTTCTCCTTCCATTGACTTGAAAGGAATGCCAGCAAATTCTGAAGGAGATAATGGGATGACTTTGGCAGTTCTTTCAAGATTTTGGAGTGATAACTCCATCATCATCATCTTTGTCAGAAGAATCTTCATTGACTTCAACTATATCACATGGAATAGATTCATATGTGTCATCTAGTGGAGGGGATGAGGGAATAAGAGAATCTTCTAGAAGGTGTTGAGCATAATGAGGTTTAGCCATCAACTTGGATGAGTATTCAGTCTGGGAAAGGGAGTAAATGGCTACCAAATGTACCACTTGAGGATTCTCTGTGTGGTACCTCTTGAGCATATCAGGAACATCTTCCATTAATACCAAAGCAGATTCTCTCCTGCAGAGTAGTCCTTCCATTTGACCAGATACTGAACTTTACCATGATGAAGACAACTATTGAGGATTTCCTCAACTTCATACTCTTCTATGCCATTTTTGATTATAGGAGGGGGAGGAGGATGAATTTCTCTTTCAATGATGACATCTTTAATGAATGGTCAAAGTTTGACAACATGAAAGACAGGATGAATATTCATCATCTTTGGGAGTTTCAGATGATACACATTGTTTGAAAGTACTTTGAGTACTTCATATGGTCCAAGGTGTTTGTAACCCAATTCCTTCATTGGCCTGCCTGTGTTGATATTGGTAGCTTCAAGCCATACTATATCTCCAATGGCATAAATGGGCATCTTGCCTCTATGTTCATCATAAAACTTCTTCATATGAGAGGGCATACTCTTGGATACCTCTTTCTCTTTCTTTTCCTGATGATTTGAAACAATAATGCATTTGTCAATTATAGGATCACATACATTGGTGTGGTTGACAGTGCTGTCATCAGGAAACAGAACCAAGAAACGATTGGAGGACAATGCAGCAGTATTTACTGATTGTCCTTGGCAAGACCTTGCCTATCTACAGGCAATCCTCTTTTCTCCCATTCATCATTCATGAGCTTCTGGAAGTCTTCAGTTGACATCTGCCTGATGTCCTTGTGTATCTCTCTGATACTCTTCTTCCCCTCCTGTGGGCATTCACATGATATATGCCCTTCCTGTCTGCAATTGTAACAAATGATGGTTTTCCTTTGTTGTGTTCTGTCAACATCCATTGGTACCATGGCATTGCTAGCCTTCTGTGCTGATGGATTGCTTTGTGGGTTCCATCCTGCTTGGGGACATGTATAGTTTTGATTGAATTGAGGTGTCCAAGCAGGGGTTCCTCTAGCTTGCATGAGTTGTTTGAACTCATGCATATGTCTATCAGTACTTTGGGCAATCTTTTGCCATCTGAGGTAGGTGACAGGCAGAGGGTTGATGTTATAGATCTTTTGCAAGAGATCTATGTTTAATCCTCTGTGGTAACAATCAATGAGAGTGTAGTCATCATATTTTGTTTTTGCTGCAATGAGGAGGAAGTCTGTAATGTATTCCTCCACTGCTTTTTGTCAGACTCCTACTGCTGACCTTATTCCTTGCCATTATTTTATTCTTTTCTTTTCTTTTACTTTAGATCATCTGATTAGATAAGATCTTCATATTATCTCTTTTATCTTATCTCTTTCAGATATCTTACTTACTGTTGTTATGGTCTTCTCAGGGATTGTTCTCACAGCTGCTGTGCATCTGTCAGCTGTGTTCCCATACTTGCTGTGCTCTAGTTACTGTATGACCTGCCCTTAGGTACTGCACCTGGTCTGTGCATGTGTTCCAGTACTATAAGTAGTTAGGTAGCTAGACAAATAGACTCCGGCTTGTTACAGCTGGTTCATCCCCCTCTTCTTAGTCTGAGTCCTCTCATCCCTTGGGCTAGATCCAGGGCAGCTCCCATCAAGCCCTCCTAATGGGAGGCAGGGATATGTTGGGAGTCAGTGGTCTCATGCTACAGATGTCCACCATAGGCTTGACACTTTTTTCCATTTGTTGAACTTTGTGGAGTTCTTGTTGCACAGTGTGAGCTTCATCAGGGTCCCCAAATTGGATGTGAAGTCTGTCATCAAATTCTACCCAATTTTGGAAGGGCATTGGATGGAGTGGATTGAGGGGATTAGCCTCATGTAGTCACTGTTTAGCAACTTGTAGATTTCTCCATGCCTCTGCACTCCCTCCTATCATATAGGATAGGGCATATGTGATGTGGTCACTGTCAATCCACATCTTGTTTGCTGTGAATACTAAGAATAATTCTTGTATGAATGAGTCAAGTTTGTCACACTTCCCCAAGAATGGAGTAGGCACAGAAACTTTTACTTGATGTTGTGCAAATATGTGGCCCCCAAGGCCTACAGATTGGCCAGACATAGCAACTGGAATATGGGTTTGGATTGGCTGGGTGCTCATCATCACTGTGATACTGGCCAACAAGCTGGTGATTTGTGCCAATGCATTTCCCATTTCCAGAAATTGTGTATTCTGGTGTGGGTATTTGTGTGCTGTGTTTCCATTGCTATTTTCATTGTCTCCACTGTATCCTCCAGATCTGTGATGTGCAGTCTTGCAACTTCTGCTGTTCTTTTTTCCCTTTTGGTTTCTCCTGATAAATCTTCTACCATTGGAGTGGGCTGTCTCATTTCTCAATTGCTGGGTCCTGATTGACTCATCACTCATTATGGAAGATAAATGCTTGGGGGAATGAACCATAATATGGGCTGGTTTGCTTGTGGTACTGCAGAAAGAAATGCCAAGGGAATTATTCACGATGGGTGGTGTAGTATGGATTGTGAAGTTTGAAGAACCAGATGGCTTGTTGCCATCTGTACCAGTATGTGGAACCATAATATCATTTGAGAGCTGCAGAAGTGTATGGATGTGTGGGATGTGCAAGTGGAGAGTCAAGTCTGGTGTAGGATTTGCCAGAATGAGTCCACTTTTCCAAGCAGAGCATTCTCAGAATGATGAAAGATAAAATTGCATGAAGTGAAAACTCTTTACACCTTTTTCAAGGGTACAAGCCTTTCAAATGCAAAGTGGAAGGTGGGTATATGGTAAAGTGCCAGGTGTTACTTGTATTTTTATGAAAAAATTCTCTGATACAGTCAAATTTAACATATCCCTAGTCTGAACAGTTGTCAGGGGGTTTTTGGTGCTCCACTAAGTGGAAGACACCCTTGCACTACTCACTGAGGCAATGTAAGGCCTGGTGCTGTAGCTGACTACAAAAAAATTGAAACTGTAAAAGCAAAGTACTATGTCCTCTTGGATGAGTAGGGTGGGGAGTGATGGTTCAGTCTGAGGTGGTTGAGAGAGGGTAGTGTGGGGTTGCTAAAGAGCTTAGTACTATTGTGAGGTCAATGCTACTAGCAAGGTCACACAGTAGTCCTATTGGAGAGGAAGAGAGGAGGGATGATAGTATTTCAAGGACTAACATGCTATGAAGTGGATATCCCAGAAGTACTAAGCTAAAGAACAAGTACACTACTTAGTACAGTATATATAGTAAATGCCTGTGCACACAGACCACATGTATTACTGTAGGGCAGGCATTTGTAAGTATGAAATGAGGATAGCATGATGTCATGCACAGCATGTGTGAGAATGATCTGCAAGTAAATGTGCAGCATTGCACAGTCATTGTGAGAATATTTGTAAGTGTCTGTGGGAATATGTGTCATAAGGAATGAGTAATTGGTCTGATGATGAATTGTAAATGAGTCATGCATTATTATGAGAGATCTAGATAAGATGTATGCTATATATCTTGAGCAATAAGATAAAAGAAAATCATAAAATGAAGAGAAAAATAACATGTCCTGACACACTCTGTCGATTATTGCTGGAAGCATTACCCCAAACTTGAACAGAAGAAAGGAGGCAGATCAGGAGGAGGTACAAAGGTTTCTGCAGTGCAATGGAGCTCAAATGAAGTATCTCAGAATAGGCACTATCAAGGGCACTATCAACTTGGATGGCAAGCACCCCAACCTCATGATAAAATGAGTGCTCTTTGTACCAGAAGTGTCCAGATGTTTTGCCTCTATCAGTCAGCTTGACATGCTCAGTTTCAAAGTTGCCTACAACAGAGGCAGGTACCTTATCTCAAACTCTTCTCAACTTCACACAATCAAAACCCTCCATGCCAGCACATATTGGTTGGATCTCAATGTATCCTCAACCATCACAACTGCAGCAACTGTACCACACATCAGTGTTGACATTGATGAGCATCACACACACTTAGCATCAGAAAACTACCATCAGTGACATCAGGTGAATATAGCAATATTAATACACCACACACAATAGTCATCCAGTCACATCAATTGCACATTTGCTTTAACGCTGGAATAGAGGACTGGGTTTGGCTGACAAGGAGCAGGACTGATAGGTGTAAGACAGCAGTCCTACATATCCCAGAAGGGAGACTGGCATGCACTAAACTAAGGATCACTCCAAAGAATAGGATTTGCCAGCCATAACAAGCTGGAGTATATTCACTATACTACAGCTACCTATATACTAAGAGAAAGTGCACACAGACCAGTGCAGTACTCTAGGGCAGGTGCTACAGTAAATACCCATAGTAAGTATGGGAACATGCACAGCATGGGCACATCCAGAGCATGAAGTGACAGTAAGTAGATAAAGATAAGATCAGATCAGATGAACTGAAAGGAAGATGATCTAATCTTATCTAATCAAAGAGAAACAGAAAAATGTAAAAGAAAATAAAAGAGTAAATGCTCCAATAAATTGAAGCCTGACAATAGGACATATAGGCTGAGGCTTGGTCAAGGCCTACCAAAGTAACCCTGGAGTCACAAGTCACAAAGTCAGTGTTTGGTGTGATCAGTGCTTTTCCTTTTTCACTCATCCTTTATAGTATGATATTTTATTTGTTCATGTCCAGACTCCACCTCATTTCCAATTATCCCTATGATTGACCTTGTGTTGAAAATTTTCTGTTTTGTTTTGGTGTGCTCCAGTCTTGGAGCTAGACTTGTATTTAGATGGCTCATTGTCTGCCAGAAACAAATAGATCTCCCCCACCCACAATTTGTCTCCCCTCTCCCATCCAAGTTAGAAGGTGAAGAGGTGGTATTTGTCTATCCTCTCCTACATCCACTAAATCCAAGAAAGTATGTGCACCTCATAGGTCATGTTTATACTTGCATTGCATCTGCATTGTGTTTTATCTGTGGTGCATTCTCTCCTGTGTTGTGCTGCAATATCTTCTGCACTGTGTTGCAATATTTCTGTGTTGTGTTGCATCCACTCCATTGTCATTGCTGTGTTTACCATGTTGTGTTCTTGTCATATCCCCCTTTTTTCACCCAGTCATGTTGCATTATCACATTTATTGCTCTAAACTACTAACTCCCTTTACTTTGGTGTCTAGAGGATCTTATGGCTCACACCCTTCAGCATTTGTTGTGGTCATGATTGTGGATTTTGCTATCACCACACCACATATCAATGTATGGCACACACTTTGGCATCCTGTGTGATCACTCCATCACCATCTCACCCCTACTGCTGTCACTGGCTATGACACTGATTATACATCCTCTTCTCTCACACCCTGCGAACCATGTGTGCAAGGACACATGACATACACCATTTTGCACATCTAAGTGCTGTGCAGCTGCTGCACTCAACTTGATGATTTTTCAGGTCTTGCAGCTGTCTACTGCATCTCCTGAAAGGACCAAGTCACAGCTGCCTTTGACACCTTTGCTGCCTGGGGCCAGAACTAATTGTGTTGTAGTCTCAAGGTTCTGTGCTCTGACTGCAGTGGCTCACCTTGCTGGGCATTGAACATCAATGCATGGTGCTGTACTCTCCACAACAAAACAGTTGGGTGGAGCACTGGAACTGGACCTTACTGGATCATGTGCACACAATGTTGCATGAATGTTGCATGAAATTGGACACCTGTGCATACAGTCTCATTCTTGTTGGCTACAAGCCATCTTTGAAAGCCTGGAGGTTCTGGGATAGCCAGGGGTGTTGAAGCACAGACATTCAGTGCAATGGTCACCTGAGACCAGGGCACTCCATTCAAAGAGGCAAGAGGGAGAGGGTGTGAGCATGCAGGGCAAAAGCCCAGAAGAAGATGTTACAACACTGACATAGCACAGAATATAGTAAGAGGGAGTGTAGATGCTAGTACAGTAAGGGAGGAGATGTAGCACTCAACTAAAGATCAGTGTCCCTAATCCTAATCTGATACCTATATACATAAAGGAGTGGTGCACAGACCATGCTGATGTAATAGAGTGTGGGGTGTGGGTGCTAGAGTGAAGAGCAAAAATGCATGTCAATAAGGGGCACCAGCTCACTGTCAGATGCAATGCCATTTTTGATGAGTTGTCTTTTCCATCCTGTCCCACTCCCACTTCCCCTCTTGTGCCTGCCCCTCTGCAGCTTCTAGCTAATATGCCACTGGAAATTTTCAGTGACTCAGATGAGGGGGGCCAAGATGCTCTGCTTGAGCCCTGACTCAGACTCAGAATTGGACTCAGATTCCAAACCCACACCCTCTTCATCAACCTCTTCATCCTCCTCATCACCTTCTCAACCATCATCACTGACTCTCATCATTCCTACACCAACTCCAGCCATGCCCCCCCCCTCCACCTGCACACTCCCCATATACTGTCCATTAGACAGGCCACCATCTTCAACTATGGATATTGGACCATTATTCAGGGCCATGATCATCAGCATCTTCCTGAACCTCATTTTCTATGGGTTGATGTTCATGCAATGTTACATCTATGTCAAGACATATACTTGAGATGCTCTGTGGGTAAAACTGTTTGTCTTGTACCTCTTCATTGCAGACACCATCAACACAGGGTTCACCACTGGGATCCTCTACAATTATCTTGTCAAGCACTTTGGCAACCTGGAGTACTTTGCAAAAGTGACATGGGTATCATCTCATGCTCCATACAGCTCTTCTTCACCTACCATGTCAAGCTCCTCACTGGGTACAGTGCCATCACCATCACCATTGCTGCTCTCACCTTCAGCTCCCTCTGTGGGGCACTCAGCTCCACAATCACCATGGACTGGTGGCCCCAGTTTAATCAGTTCCACAAATTTAAGGTTGTTATCATCATCTGGCTGATCTGAGTGGCCTTAGTGGACATGCTTATCATGGGTGTGCTCATATGGTACCTTCACAAAAGGTGCATGAGTTTCATCACAACTGATGACATTATTTATTGCACTGTCTGTCTGACAATCCAGACCAGTTGTCTCACTGCAATCATCACAGTCATCAATGTCATCCTCTTCCTCACCAGTACCAGCAACATGCACCTGCTGTTCAACTTCCCACTTTCTGTTGCCATGCTTTGTGTCTGCTTCCTGATCCTGCACAGGTGTCTCCTGGTGTCTCAGACAAGGGGGAGCTGGGCCTTGTCAACAATTCTGAATCTAATTTGCTGGTGGATTCTTCATCATCCTCATCACCTCCTTGACTTGCATCTCCCACAACCTGTTGAAAGATGGGCAACATCACAAACTGTAAATAGACTGTTTGGAGACAGAGGTGGCTTTATAGGCCAAGATGTAGATAAAGCTAGAAGAGGACCATAGACCAGATGTCATACATGATGAGAGAGATAGATGAAGCATATAAGAGAGAAGAGGTGTACCAGATGGTAGAGGGTACACAGAGGAAAGATAGAGCTGCATAGAGCAGGTATGTCAGAAGAGGGTTGAGAGAGGAGAAGAGATACTTGTGAGGCTGACACTATGTCAAAGCCAAACAACTGAAGAAATGCTAAAACAAACAAAAAGGACAATCACTGCTAAGAGCGGCCTATTGGACGGTCTTAGGGAAGGTCTAGAATGTTACTCCTGGTAACCAAAGCTTGGATATTGGTTTGATGAACGTAATAGAGGTTCCGGATGACGATGAAGAGTGGGATTAACGAGATGGTTATGAGGATAATTCCACCAATAACAATACGAGAATCCAGATTGGCTTTTAGCATAAGACGACTTAATAATCTTTAGAGATCTTAGACTGAGTTCTTAGAGATGAGTGAGTTTGTAGTGAGCTTAGATCAGGCGCAGTAAAGGAGAATCCCTAGATTGTGAAGTTGACAAGACTGGGGTTTAAGACCACCAGTTTGTCAACTATTTATATAAGATCAATGGTCTAACTATAGTAAGGTTACACAGTAAAGCGCAGTAAGTAAACGATAATGCACAGTAAAGCGCAGTGAATAACTGTCCATGTGATATGAGTGGCTTAGCCACAAGCACGAAGTGAACTTGAGAAAAACAAAGGTAAATAAGAACGAGAAAGGGGAGTCCTTGCAAATTGTATAGTAATAGTCCTTAGCAAGTAAATGTTATAATAAATAAAGAAAGATAAAGGAAAAGGATAAGTCTAGTATAGTACCTGGAGCTATGCTCACACTTAAGTATGTAAATACTTAAGTACTATAAAAGATAAAAGAAAAAGATAAGTCCTTACTAAGTAAAGTGGAGCTAAGCTCACACTTGTAGTAATAATACTACACTTTACTAGTAAGTAAGAAAAGAAAAAGAAAAAGAAAGAAAGAAAAAACGCGTTACGAGGTGCCAAAGCAAGTGCCTCGTAACAGGGGATGTGTAAGTGCTGACTAAGGCTCTGCAGTAACTGTGAGAGTGATTGGTTATACTCCACAGCAGGTGTGAGAAGGATTGGTGAGCATCCACAGTAATAGTGGGAAAATGAATCATAACTAAAGATAGAATGGGCTGATCAGAGATTGGACAACATACATGTTGTCAACCAATAAAGATGAAGAAATGGAATGCATGACTGTGGGAATCACTTTGATAGATCAGGAGTGATTGTAAGATCTATGATGATAGAGACATAAGAAAATAGAGGAAAATGAAGAGAAAAATAGGGAAAATAATGGTGGCCTGACAATACTCACCTCAGCAACATGCAGAAGTGCTGAGGTGAGATGACAACAAGGTAAAGAAGATATAGTAAGAGCAAGATATGGTTGGAGAAGAGCTCAAACTATAAAGAATAAGGGAGTGATGAAAGGGAAAATGACATACTTAATGCATAAGTGTATGGCAAGCATCATAAGATAGATAGAGAAGTCAATATATAGGCCCTAGTATAAGTAAACATAAATTGGTGGGTTTGTTAGATGAAGTATGAGGTGGGAATGTACCAGAGGAGACCATCCATTGTGCATACATTCACCTAACATCAACAGTCTATCTACTCTGCTTTTCACATATCTTGCTCAGTTTGTGGGGTCTGCATATAGATGTTCCTGACTTCCTGGGGGGAAAAGCTGATAGAATGTGCCAACAAGTTTACAAGCTTTGGCTTTGAATTCAGAATGAAAATGGCTTGTGTTGCATGTAAAAATACAGGCAATGATGCAAACAACAGATTGTCAGGACCAGCTAACCAACAAGGGACATTGTTGTGAAAACCTCACAATCCCAACTTATCCCTGCCTCCTTAAGAGGACTTATTGGGAGCAGCCTTGGAACTAGGCCAAGGGATGAGGGGTCTCAGCCAGAGTGGAACCAGCTGTAACAAGCTGGGGTCTATTCACATATCTACTACCCTACTTATAGTACTAAGGAACACACACAGACCAGGCATAGTAGCTAAGGGCAGGTAAGTAAAGCAGAATGTGCAGCAAGCATGGGAACATGCACAGCATGTATGGGAACCACCATGAGGAGGCAGTAAGGACTGTAGATAAGATAGTGTATTAGATTAGATGAACAAGAGATAAGATGAAGGAAATCTAATCTAACCTAATCATATCTAGAGAAAAACAATAAAAGAAAGTAAAAGAAAAGAAATAATAACAGCATGAAATAAGGTCAGCAATAGGAGTCTGACACAGATGGATCATATTGAGATCAAGATTATCAATTTTTACCTATCTTATAATGCTGGTCATACTTACATATCCTTATTTCTTTTCTCTTCATGGTTTGAGCTCCTCTTCAACTCTATCTTCTTTACCTCATCATCATACCACCTCAGCACTTCTGCATATTGCTGAGGTGAGTATCTTCTCCTCTCTCTTACCTCTCTTCTGATATACCTGCTATATGCAGCTCTCTCTTTCCTCTGTGTACCCTCTGCCATCTGGTACACCTCTTCTCTCATCTTACAGATGTGGCAGTTTTGTCCTCTCCTCTTGCTTTAGCCCTTCTCACAATCACAATCTGTTTTGGGCTTAATGCATATCTGTTTTATGTCATAGTCTTCTCTCTATTTGCTGCCCTGCCCAGATATCAACAAAGATGGGCTAGTAGCCCCACAAAGAGGAAGAATCACCAAAGGACCACCATCCTAAGGTAACACATCTGTAGAGAAGCTGAGCAGAGAGAGAGAGCATACAGATTGTAGAGCATATGCAAAAGGAAAGATGACTCAGCAAGTGAATAAAGTGCTGAGGTGAACAGACACAGATGAGTAATCCAAAGGGTTACAGTTGAGTGACATATATGCAGCAAAGGTGGAGACTGGTGCTCAAGAACCAGAGTGTTTCAATGAATGGATATGGCATGCAGTTGTGCCATCACAAAGTAGCAAAATCTGTTGGTATTTATGTTTCTGCCCTCCAATTCTGCTGTGATTGCTATGCCTGTTTTATCCACTACCAACCTCATTTCTTGAAGGGTGATTGTGCTCCAGAAGTGACAGGAACATCTGTTATGAGGCACTTGCTTTGGCACCTTGTAACCATTTTCTTTTTTCTTTTTTCTTTCTTTTCTTTTTTATCTTACTTACTAGTAAAGTGTAGTATTATTACTACAATTGTGAGCTTAGCTCCACTTTACTTCATAAGGACTTATCTTTCTTTATTTATTATAACATTTACTTGCTAAGGACTATCATTATACAATTAGCAAGGACTCATCCCATCTCGTCTTTATTTGTCTTTGTTTATCTCTTGTTCATTTCGTGCCTGTGGCTTAGTCATATTACTTACACAACAGATGTGTCTTACTATGCAGTACTGTGCATTACCATGTATTGCTGTGCAATACTGCACCTTACTGCATAACCTTACTATACTTAGGACTTTGTTTTTGTATAAGTAGTTGAAAGACTGGCAGTCTTAAACCCCAGTCTTGTCAACTTCACAATCTAGGGATTCTCCTATACTGCACTTGACCTAAGCTTGCTACAAACTCACTTCATCCTCTAAGAACTAAAGTCTAAGATCTCTAAGTCACTCTTAGCATCACTAAGACACCCTAAACTTGTTACTCTGGATCCTCATATAGTCATTGGTGGAATCATCCTCATCACTATCTCGTTGATCCCACTCTTCATCATCATTAGGAACATCTATTACACTTATCAAGTGCATACTCACTACCTTTTTACCAGGGGTATCGTTATAGACCTTCCCTAAGACCATCCAATATGCCGCTCTTAGCAACATCCAACTGAGCTCCACTTGACAGTATTTGACACATGATGTGCAGCAGTGGCCAGATTCAAATGTAAATTTGATGTGACCATCTGTGACTTTGATTTCCTGCAGGGTGCTCTTGTCCTCATCCAACATACTGCCATCAAAAAGGTGTTAAGTTGCAAAATGTGTCCATGCTATCTCAGACCCCTTGTAGTTCTTTCATGCAACAGAGGCAGCATGTATATCCTCTGTGAACTTGATGGCTCAGTTCTTGACAGGCCTATCATGTCATCCCCTATTTTGCACACCAAGTGATTTCTCTGCCTCCACTTGACATACTTCTAGATGTCACAACAGATTGTCTCTGTCAACTAGAGTCAACTACTCTAGACAACATAGAGGAGAATGATGTTGAGTGCAACTAAAAATGCACTTCCTTGGCTTATTACTTCCTTTCTTTCTCAGATTTTAATACTGCCTAGAGTTCTCACAAGTTTTCATTTGACTGCACTAGTTGTACATGCATGCTATAGCAAACAACTACAACCAAGATGTATAAGCAGCAATATATCCCCATAGTGTGAGGCCAATGCTATGTCAAAGCCAAACAACTGAAGAAAGAGCTTTAAAACAACAAAGGACAATCACACTTAGACTAGTGGATATCCCAGATATATAATTAGTAAGGTAGAACAGGAAAAGAACTAAGAACTACTGCACCTAGCAGATATCCCAGATGATCAGAACTGGGGATAAAACAGTGAGCTATCCTATATATACTATCCTAGGGTACACACAGACCATGTACAGTATAGGGCCAGAGAATGAGAAAGTAAAGTAATGATGTCATATCTAATAATAGAGGGGACACATAAGTGCTGACTGAGGCTCCACAGCAGGTGTGAGAAGGATTGGTGAGCATCCACAGTAATGGTGAGAAAACAAGTCATAGCTAAAGATAGAATGGGCCAATCAGAGATCAGACAAGATATGTGTCATCAGCTGATGAAGATGAATAAATAGATTACATGACTGTGAGATGCACTGATATGTGCTGTGCCAGGCTGAAAGGGGAAAGTAACCACAACCACAGCAATTGCTGGAGGGTGTGAGCCGTAAAGTTCCCTAGACACCAAAGTAGAGAGGATTAGTAGTTAAGGGCAATAAGGGCAATAGTGCAATTCGACTAGAGCTACTAGAGGAACATGACTTGGGTAATAAACCGGTGATATGACATGATAAGACAGATGCAAAATGACGCAATAGAGAGCACAATAGATAATCCAATGTAGTGGAAACAAAATGCGATGCAGTAGAGAACACAATGCAATGGAGAACAGAACGCAATGAGAACACAATGGAGAACGCAATGAGAACGCAATGGAGAATGCGACTTATGGGGAACACACACTTTTCTTGATAATAAGACACGCGGAGGGAAGGTTGATACTCACTTTTTGGTTATCAACTCAGACGGGAGAAGAAGTCAAATTGAGGGCAGGGGGAATCTGGTCGTTTGGACAGACCATGCGCTATCTAAATACAAGCCTAGCTCCAAGACTGGAGCACAACACAACACAACAGAAAATTTACAATGTAGGGTCGATCATAGGGATATTTGAAATGAAGTGGAGTCTGTATGCGAGCGAATAGAGTATCATACTATAGCGGATGAGCAAAAGAGGAATAGCGCCGATCACACCAAATGCTGACTTTGTGACTTGTACCTCCATGGTTACTTTGGTGGGTCTAGACCATGCCTTGGCCTATTCATCCTATCCCTTGTCAGCCAACCCAGTATTGTTTTCCGATGCCTGCATGAATGCGTGATTATAGCAACTGCAGATGATTTTCGTGTGGCGCATTAATGTCGCTGTGTTCGCCTGATGTCGCTGATGGTCATTTTCTGGCATTACATGCATGTGATGCTCATCAGTGCTTCAATAGATCAGGAGTGATTGTAAGATCTATGATGATAAAGTCATAAAGAATATAGAGAGAAATGAGGAAAAATAGGAGAAAAATAGGAGTGGCCTGACACATAGGGGAGATCACAGAGAGCATGATGCACAAGCAGTAAAGGTAATGGCAAGAGTGGCTGTTGACATCTCGACATGTATCTGAGTAATCACCTCCTTCCTCTTTTGTCCTATTACTGTAA
The DNA here is from genome assembly GCA_003314395.1 of Albatrellus ellisii. NCBI lineage: Eukaryota > Fungi > Basidiomycota > Agaricomycetes > Russulales > Albatrellaceae > Albatrellus > Albatrellus ellisii. The sequence goes on from QLPN01003267.1 coordinate 19,581, forward strand.
ACACACTCATACACAAGCACATAGTTGTACACATGTACTGCTACTTACTAGATACTGGTCCATGCATGTACACAGATACTATAAGTAGACTGTTGAAACAGGCATAGGGACATGCACAGCAGATCAATTACAGATAGATATGATAAGGCTTGAAACCACATTGTTATTTGAGGGATTGGCCAAAGGACTAAGGTCCTGAAGCATGACATCTGAAGAGAGATCAGAAAGGAGCATACACAAAGGTAGCAGTATGCAAAGAGACAGAATGACTCAGCAAGAGTAGAAGTGCTGAGGTAGTATGGCTAGGGAGTAGAGAAGATATAGTAGAGAGGACTCAAAATTGGAGAGGAGTCTGAATCATACAGAATTAAGAGATGTTCCAAAAGGGGAAAAGTAAGAGTCTAATAGTGATGAATGAGTTAATATGAAAAATAACAGCTTAGACAGTGTGTCCAGTGTTGTGGAATAGAAGCAAATTTCGACATAGACAGTAGCATGTCCATAATGTTGATGTTCAAGATGGCTGACCAATACTTCCTTCCTTTCTTGTTTATGCTATACACACACACATCTGCACACCAGTACAAACACACATGCCTTTATCCTTACTGTACAATGGTCCATGCATTGTACAACTACTATAAGTAGTATGATTGTAATAGGATAAGGAACAAGTTGTATCCTCCTCTCACACATGGCCTGTTCTCAACACATAATAGATAAGAACTATTTTCAGTTCCTCTCACACACATGGCCTGTGCTTATCAGTGGTCACATGCAGTGAAGAGATAGTGGAGACACTGCAAGGGCTAGGATAAAAGTAAGATGTAGGTGGAGAATCTGAGTACTCACTCAGACAGTGAAGAGATTGTCTGAGGAGTTGTAGCATATGAGGGTCATCTTATATAGTGTCCACAGTAGAGATTGGGGTGGAGAGTAAGTAGAGTAAGTACAAGAATGCCCATATGTGGGAGGGATGCACATTGTCCTGGCATAGTAGATGGGGCAAGAGTGAGAAGTCTGAGGAGATGATGATGAAGTAAGTGTGTAGTGGGACATAAATAGTACATGTGAAGGTGGGGAAGGGAAAGCCAAATGAAAAGTGTAGTATGCATATGAATATTCAACACTAGTTTTATTTCAATTCATCTATTCACAGATTAGACAAATAGCATGTGTGCAACAGCATTTTCACTCTACTGCCTTCCCTTCCCCTTGCTCTTTACACCCCCCACTTTCTACTGATGCTCACTGTTCTCCAGACTCTGTTGCTCATGCACCTCCAGCCACATGTGCACCACCTCAATCTTGGCCTCTACCAAGAGAGACCAGTCCAGTGTGAGGTACTGCCTCTGCAGCATCAAGTGGCATGCCTGGTGCCACTGGAGGATCTCCCAGTCAGAGACCTCTGCCACATCACTGCTACCATTGTAGCCAACATGCCCCAGGGACAGACCTGGGAATGTGAGGGCCAAGGTCATGCCCTCTGTCAGGCTTCATTTATGGAGCATTATATCTCCTTTTCTTTTTCTTTCTTTTATGTTTCTTTTGATGATCTGATAATATAAGATCTAGTTGTCTTTCTGTTATCTCATCTTATCTTATCTGATCTCATTTACTGCTGCTTCATGCTCTAGATAGTCTAGACTTACTCTAGACTATGAGGTCATACCATGAAGTTGGTGCATGGTACCATAGCATACTGCACTCCTACTTACATAGTCCTGCCCTAGTGTACTGCACCTGGTCTGTGTGCCATTCTAGATAGTATATAGGGTTTGCTGTAGTAGCCAATAGATCCCAGCTTGTTATGGCTGGCTTATCCTCTTCTTTGGTTTGCTCCTTAGTTGAGTCAGTGCTGGTCTCCCATTAGGGATATGTAAGACTCTGGTCTTACACCCTCCTCCAGTGATGTGTCCATGAGGTCTGACCATCCATGTGTGACAGCACAACTTGGTCCTGCCACATCACTGCTGCCTGGCACAAAGAGCAGCAAAGTGGCCCACAGGTCTGCTACAAGCCAATTAGTGACCTTACTGCACCATGACATTCCACAGTAACTCACTGGTTGTGGTTGACCAGTATGGCCTTGCAGTGCCTTCACAGCATTTGTGCTGATGTGTGCACTTGACACAGCACCCCACCTGCTCATGCCACAAGCAGTTGCTGTTCATGCAATGGCACAGATCACATGATTTGGTTGCCTATGCTGCATTAGTATCACAAAAAGGTATGATGTGCCCACTTACCTGTTGTATTGGCCCCATGTCAGTCCACTTCCACCTGTGTCACTGTGTCACAACTAAGTCCATCATCATCATCTCTGTCTGCATATGTTTGGCAGGGCATGGCACATATCATCAGTCATGTCCTCCAACCCATGCTTCACTGCCATTGACCTAGCTGTTCCTGTGGAGGCCACCAACTCATCCTCGCTCTCCTCATCATCATCACTGTTGTTGTCATCCCCACTGGCTGCATCCTCATCATTGTCCTCACTCTCACCACCATCCTCATGGCTGTCCTCATCAGCTGATGCTGATGGTGAGTGTTGCTGCATTCAAGCAGCCATCAGCTCTCTTGTGTGTGCTGGAGTGAGTTTGCACACCCACCACACATCCAACTCTTGCATCCACAGTGGCTTCAGTGGTGGAACTTGCAATATGACCTCAGGCTGCAGCCCACACATTCCAGTCCCTGTCCATGGTGTCTGTGGTTCAGCCTCTGCAGTGGCTTGACATTCCTCAGCCACACGACAGTTGGCCTCTTCCCACACTGCCCATTCGACCTGCACATGCTCCTCAGTCATGAGTCACTCAGTCTCGTTGCATTCGGCCTGCTCACGTTCCTCGGTCGTGTGCCATTCGGCCTCATCACGTTTTGCCTGCTTGCATGCCTTACATTCCATGCACTTCCATCAACCTGCCTATTGGCATTGAGAAACAGGAGGCAGATAGACTGAAAATTCGGCAGGTACGAATGGCAGTATTGAAGGAACCAGAAAGGATGAAATGGGCCCAGGTGAGGACAATGGAAACAAGGAGCCAGAGAACAGCTTGTGTTCTGCTTGGCACACCAAACATATGCATATAGACAAGCCGGAGGTACTAATGAGTGTAATGTTTGGGCATGCACCATTGTATTATGCTGGGGGTCGGTAGAAAATGAGACAACCAAGGCACACTGCGCAGGGAGAAACCCGAGAAAAGGTCAAGGATGAGGAAAGGATGAATCTCGATAAAGAGCGGAACCCGAGTATAGCGCCTATACGTAATGTAAGATATATAAAGTGTACCTACGCTGCGAACGACAAATTCCCTCAGTAATTCTACTTTGTCAGACCGAGATTTCGTATTCTAGGCTGGTCTCCTGGTATAAGACCATGTCCCTCAAGGTAACGTATGATGTCATTTAAAACTACGGTACAGTAACGTGTTCGAATTAGCGACGTTATTGTATGTGACCATGACCTACAGTATCTGAAAGAAGTATGGTATGGTACAGTAAACGACCTGCAAAGTGGTCTACAAACTAGAGTCTGCGTTTTCAAACCATTTTTTCAAATCGAGTACCACGAGTCGATGAGAGTCTGTCACCAGCATGACACGATCCCGCGATATAGCGATATTCACGTTGAACCATGGCTTTACTGGTCTGTATGCCTGCGGGAGCCAGCACACTCGCCGTTCGTCTTTCCCTCCTCCGACCCGCCAGATCCAGCCATCTTCTCGCAACCTTAACAATGACTCCGGAAAGGAAGGCACAAGGTCGTCTGCGGCGCGTGGAGGGCAATGGTGAGGGGGTATAGGGAAGAGACCGTGGTCGGTGACGATGCATCTGTGGCCGTCGAAGGAGCAGAACGTCGTGCGGCGCAAGGTATTGCACTCAAAGACCAGGTGGAGTTGGTTTGTCGATCCTGCCCGATGGCACGTCCCAGACGCGTACAATGCCGTGCTGTCCACTCGTCAGCAGCCGTGTCTCATCCGCAGCCCAGGCAAAATTAATCAGGTCTGACACCATGCCATGTTCCCGTGTAACGACTCGTTCACCTGAAGTAGCATCCAGTAAACCAAAATCATAACGCCCGAGCCACACGATCAGGCCGTTCTGTGGAGAAAAACCCGCGCGACAGGTACATGACAAGGATGGTACCAATGATTTCCAAACACGGGTGCAGCTGTCCAGATCCCAGAGCTCGATTCCGTCCTGCCCATCCACAACTATGACCTGTCGGCCGTCGGAACGAAATGAGACCCAGATGACATTCCGTTCGGCAGTGCCCTCAAGTGTGGCATACAGCTGACCAGCCTGGATGTCGAAGATGCGGACATCTGGATCGAATAATCGGTATAGTGTGAGAAATTTGTCATTTGGGGACATCCCCATGTCTCGAGGTGAGCAATCGGAAGATTCATCACGCAGAATGGACACCAGCTTGTTCGACTCCACCGTCCGGACTTCGATAATACCGTCAGAGGAGCGAGTAGCAAAGATGGTTCCGTGTGGGGACAAGATAAGGTGGTCGGTGAAGGGGTCCTTGCGCGGCAACTGGGAAACATTCAAATCCCACAGACGTATGGTTTCGTCATCAGATGCCGACGCAAGAAGGGATTCAACGGGGGAAAACTGGGCTGTGTGAATTCGGCCTGCATGGCCTCGGAACTGATGAATTCGCTTCCATGTTCGAGCATCCCAGACCTCACAAATGTTTTGGGAGGCAACGACCAAGTGTGCGGAGTCTGGCGAGAAGGACAGCTGATTCGCGAACTCGGGTTTACCAAGCATGATCGTCGTTTGCTTTGTCCATGCCTGCACATCCCAAACAACGAGACCTCCCTCCTTGGACCAAGATACCGCAAGCTTCTTGTCCGGTGCCATGGAAAAGGCTTTGAGCCACCCTGGATGGAGATACTGCCCGATGAGGGAATCTGACTCTGGGTCAAAGACTCTGATGGTCCCGCAATCCGATGCGGTCACCAGCCGATTTGGGCTAATAAATGCCAACGAAATTACATCTCCAGTTGTTAGAAACGCCTTGACGGACCTGTGCGTGGGATCCGTCGACCAGACATGAGCTTCCCATTCGTCGCCTCCTGATGCTATAAGTAGACCATCGGCCGAGAATGTGACACAGCGGACTGCCGCAGAGTGTCCGGTATAGATGCCAACTTGCAAACCAGTTACCGCGTTCCATATTCTGACCGTTTTATCGCACGAACCAGAGGCGATGAGCATCCCATCGGGGGAGTACGTGACCGAGCAAACAGTTTCACTGTGGCCTGCCATGACCTGCAGAGGTGCTCCGGTGGATACGTTCCATACCCGGAAAGTGGAATCCCTAGGATTAGACACCAGCCGTTCCCCATCCGGAGAAAAGGTGACAGGACACCAATATTTAGTTTGTCCCTTCAGCACGCATATACATGGGTTCCATGCTTGCTCTCGTCCTTTCTTGATGTCGATGCTGTATTGTAAATTTGATCCATACACCTGCGACAGGCGAGACTCGACAGACAGAAAGGGGATGCTACAGTGGTGAAGCTGTAAACACGCTACGCTGATGGTGGGGTAGAATTCTCGTGTCATTTTGAGGCAGTCACCCAGTAGGCTGAGGATCTCGGTCTTCGAAGGCGCCTCTCTCTATTTTCGACCAGTATTGTTTATTAGTTGATCCTGCAGAGAAATCAAAATAACTCACTTTCATGATCCTGTATGCCGACTGTAGCGCAGTCATTGCACCGTCCAATTCACCTAGCAAGCTCATCACCTCCAGCCAGTTCAGCATTTGATTCGAGCAAAAGATGAGGAGTAGATCCAACATCGTATCGTGAATACTACCGCTTGACAAATGGGATGCCCAATGGCGACATGCATATCGAATGTGGGCAGGAATACGAGCTGCAATTCGGGCCGGTAGGTTGACAATATCTTGATTATAGACCGACGGGTCCCGAATCTCACAGATGTCAGGCGAAAGTGCCCGCAGAACTCGTAAGCAGCACTCCGTGAGCTTGGTATGCTGAAGCGCAGGGTCCACGAAGAACTTGGTGTCGTTGCAACGGCTGGAGTCGACAAGGGAATCATGGAATGACGGGTGAATCAGTCGAACGGAACCACCTCCTATGGTGGGGACGACAGCAATGGAGTGCAAATGGTGAAGCATCAACAGCACAGTGCCCTCCTCCAGGTCAAGTAAAGATTCCAGACTTTTGGGATCGAGCGAATCAAACAGCAGAACAATTGATCCTAGCACGATCCGAAGGCTCGCCCGCTGGTCCTCACTAATGTCAGGGAACGCCTCACAGAGCACCATCAGGTATAATCCATCAAGATGACGATAGGGAGGAGTCACGGGCTTCGCAATATATGTCATGGATAATATAGTCCTGAGCTGCCGTTTCGGGTGACTAGCATTTCGGTCTTCAATGTAATTCGCCGCCGTCGCTGCAAAGACGAATAGTCCTCCTGATTCCTGAACCAGTCGAGCTATTTCTTCATTTGACGGCCAGGATGACAATCGATACGACTGTGCGATACGCGAAAGCCTGTGAATGTAGTCCTGTGAGATATCCCATGGAATACTATGCAGGACGAGCGCGTTTGTATCTTTCATGAGACTAGTATCGTGGGACTGCTGCATAATGTTCACCCCCGGTCGACTCGTGATCAAGAACTTGAGGGGTAAAAGGCGACTAGCGAATACGGAAAGAGCTAACAGGATCATCGACGTCGCATCTTTTTCCTTGCACTCATCCAGAGCGTCGATGACGACGATACATGGTGGGAAGGCCTTCTCACTCATGGAAGCGTGTAAAGGATCGATGATCAGCTTTTCCAGTTGCATCAGGGAAAGAGCATATTGCACGTCAGGATCCCTATCCATTGCTTCGGATAGGTGCTTCTGGAAGAAGGGATTGAACAACGACAGCTGATATGCTATTGTGGGGAATATGAGGGAGATATTACTGCAGTCGGCATCGTCCCTCGAACAGAAAAAGGATGCGCCGAGCTCGTGAGTTTTGTCGACCTTGTGAATTCCCTTCTGTCGGCAAAGCCTCTGTCTCGATAATACCTTCATTGGACCAGCGATATATTGTGTCGAGGGTCTCCGTTCTGGTGCCTTGCGTGCAGGACGCTCGATTGCTCTCGTGATCATATCGGGCAGCGAGTGCATAGCGCGGCATGGGACCACCTTGTCTACGTATTAGTCAACTTATATCAATATGGGAACGGATCACCTACGTCGATTAGCGGCCTATGGGCATTGTCAGCTTTAATTATAATGTCCGGAAGAAACAAGAACACCGTACTTGTACCACAGCATGTATAACCTGACGTGTTACCTCCACCTCAACATGGTCAACGGCATGAACGGCCTCACGCGTAGCCTCGGCTTCCTCATGGACAACATTTTCCGCGAGGCCAAGACGTCCATGCCCATCCGTTCGCATGTCCTGCATACATAGTGGGAAACTGTCCGAAGGCAGCTATGTGCTCCGACGCACCTCAACGGCCTCACGTGGGACCTTTCCCTCCTCGCAGACAACATTTTCCGTCCTGATAAAACTGCCCCGCAATTTCCGGCGGATTTCCTGCACACAAATTTTAAAAAGCATACAAGGATGACCATGTGGTCCGATGAACCTCAAGTGCGGTCTCTATTATCATCGTGGCCTCCACCTGTTGCAAGAGTTCAGGCATCGATCAAATAGCCGATGACAATGAGATTGCCCACCAAGAAATTGTCGATGGACTGCCCGAGCTTCTGCACACATGCCGCAATTTTGGCTGCATCTCCGTCTGCATTGAGAACGCGAGCGAGTGTCTGCCGTCGTTTGACCCCATTAAGAGCATCTATTATGTCGTCAATCAAGCTACAATCCGACGTAAGGATTAGACACGATCGGGAAGGTCACACAAGGGAGGAGAGTAAAATGACCTTGACAGTCTCTCTATGCACTCGTGGAGCGCGGGCGGACATAAATCAGGGTTCTTCAGCGGGCCCTGGATCATTTCGATGAGGTTGGAAAAAGATATTTCCAAGTCAGCGACGTTGACTTTGTTCGTAGCTGCTTTCTATCTCGCACAGGCGAGCGACAGATAAGGTGCCTGCGGTGTTAGAGAGTGAATGACTGCCGCACCTCGACTATTTCCACTACATTGAGCAGGCCGGCAGTTACGGACTGGGGGGGAGCGAACGCCGATGATGCTTCCATCACGCCTTGCAGGACTGGCCTGAGACCTGCAGGTGGGAGCGCCATCACAAGATCGTTGATCTTCTCGTGCACAGAAGCGAAAGGTGAAGTCGAGCTGGAAAACGTTGAGGATAGGGGAGTAGACAGACGGTATGTACGTTAACAGTCACGATGCAAGAGGGAGGGTCTAGCGTAGGCCGCTTAATAACGATCCGCCATGAAATGAGGGTGCGAGCGCCCAAACGCGGCAATTACAATGTGTCGACGGATAACAGACACTCTCACAGGCAGTGATAAACACCTCATCACACTAACTGACGATGGGATTGCTGTGTGCAATACATCAGCTTCTCTCATGAAAACGGCTCATCAAATCAACTCCGAGGGGTCCCGCAGAAAGTTGAGCGCCTGGGATATGCACGCTGCAACTTGAATGCTTTGACACTGGGTGACTTCCCATGAGCATCTAGAAGTGCTAGATGGACTCCAGATCTAAATCATCGAGTCCCGCCCGTGAACTTTTAAATTGTATAAGACATATCAACTCTATATCAATAACAATAGAATTCTACATTGTTAGACTGCCCCATTTTAAATAATACTCTATGATGATGACAGCCATTTCTTGCTGCAATCTCTGGCCAATGATGATCTCCATGAAGAGGAGTTGTTCAACATGGTGGCATTTATGTGCCAGCAAGAGCAAATGGGCCTTCATTACCACAATGGGTATTGAGTGACTTCCTGTGAGGTTCTAGAAGGATCTGATGGACTCTAGACATAAACGGCCGAGAAGCTGATGGTAGCTGAGACTTTGTAATCCAGTTTAGAGCTGGAGGGGGTCTCTAAAATTTAAATCCGAGGGGGGGGTACACCCCCCTTCAGATTCTGTGAGCTTGAAATCGGTACTCTAGATTGTTTTGCCAAGATGCCGAGACCCGGAATTATGGCTTAATAAATGTCGGCCCTTGTAGAATTCTTTGCTGTGGTGCCATGTACATCACACAATATTGAAATGAATGGTTGAACACTTGCAAAGTGGCACATTTGTCCTAGGGGGGTGGGGGGGTAAAAGGTAGGGCAATCACACAAAGGTGTACAAAACAAAGTAACCAATTTTTATGTGCCTAGACCCTGCATCTGCACTGCACCCATGCTGCAAGATCACATAAGCATGGACTGTGCTGCACCTGATCTCTAACACACAGTCCTGGTGTGGGCCTCTTCCAGGCCAATGTCCATGCTGTCACTACCCTTGAGCAGTGCTGTGGCATGCCCATCACTGCCAAAGCCCTCATCATCCTACATGCCTTGTACTTCACTATCTGAACTCAACCATGCATGAGATCTCACTCCAACAAATCTAAATCTTTGTTCTCATTCCTACCACTGTCTCATACTATTTGTCATTTACTCTCAAAATTCTGTTGTATACACTTTGACAAATGCAAGATGCTCAAACCTGCTGGAGGTTTGCATATAGCTCAGTAATTTACATGCTCAACAGGTAGGTACATGAGGATGTGGCAGATGCAGCTGCCATGCCTATATGGTGCACATGCACAGGCTGCCAGTGGAGCATCTTGCTCTGCACCAAAAGCAAAAGTGCAGGGGGTGGCATGGGCACAACCTGTGGCTGCAACACCTGCTGCAGTGCCATCATCAGTGGCTGTGTTGGTGGCTGTGTGGTGGCCGGGGGGATGAATGACTTGACAAGCTCATATGCATGGAGGGCAGCACCATTGATGTTGCACAGGGATGATGAGTCAGCTGCACCGAATGGGACAGTGGGAGAGTTGCAGTATGGGAATGCAAGTGCACACACACATGGCAGGAGACACAGCTAGGTAGGCCTAGTGCACCTGCCACATCAAGCAAGCATTGTATGAGACATGGGTGACCTGATTGGGAGACATCAGAGTGCAGGATAGATAGTGAATGCCAAGTGGCTGAGAATCCACAGCCAGGGATAAATTTGAAGGTTTCAACATCAATACCCATTGTGGTAATGAAGGCCCATTTGCTCTTGCTGGCACATAAATGCCACCATGTTGAACAACTCCTCTTCATGGAGATCATCATTAGCCAGAGACTGCAGCAAGAAATGGCAATGGCTGTCATCATCATGGTGTATTATCTCAAATGAGGCAGTCTAACAATCTAGAATTCTATTGTTATTGATTTAGAGTTGATATGTCTTATACAATTTAAAGGGGAACTCTACAATTTGAAAGTTCACAAGCAGGACTCAAAAATTTAGATCTAGAGTTGATCTAGCACTTCTAGATGCTCACAGGAAGCCAGTCACTGGGTGACTTCCCATGAGCATCTAGAAGTGCTAGGTGGACTCTAGATCCAAATTGTAGAGTTCCCCTTTAAATTGTATAAGACATATCAACTCTAAATCAATAACAATATAATTATAGATTGCTAGACTGCCTCATGTGAAACACAGGCCATACATGAGAAGGGAACTAGAATTGTTCTTATCTTGTATTTGTAGTATGACAAGCTACTTATAGTACTATGATAGTGCACAGACCAAGAGACTAGTGACCAGGACACATGTGTACTGGTGTTTGGAGATGCATATGTGTGTGTACAGTAACAAGATGAAAAAGGCAGGAGGATATTAGTAAGCCTAGAGTTGTCAACACCCCCCCATACTGGGAACACACTCTACCAGCCCAAGGCCTGATCAATGAAGCATAAAGAGAGGAAGAGAAAGTGACTTGATGAGAATATCTGCAGTGACAAGAGAGGAAGGTAAATGATGAACAGAAATGGCACCTGAGGATATACATTCATGGATATAGTGATGGTGAATATCTATGTGTTTAGTACCATGGGTGACCACAGGGTTGGTGGTGATGTCAATTGACCCTTTGTTGTTGCCATATAGTAAGAGGGGAGAGGAGAAACCAAAACCGACTTCTTGCAGTAGAGATTGCAACCACATGCCTTGTGCAGCAGTCTGCAATAAGGACATGTACTCAGCTTCCATGGAGGAAAGAGACATGGTGTGTTGTTTCCTTGATGACCAGGTGATAGCACCTCCTCCAAGCAGGAAGGCATGTGCTCCAATCAATTTGTGGTCATTGTTGTCTGCAGCCCAGTCAGAATCTGAATACCTGATGATACCAGCATTCTCACGTCCACCATATTGGAGACGGAAATGTATCATCCCTTTAAGATAATGAAGGATATGATGTCCCAAGGTGAGATGAGCTGGGAGAGGGTTGGAAAGGAATTGGGAGAGTTTCATGACAGCAAAAGCAATGTCGGATCATGAGACAATGGCCACATAGAGTAGAGATCCAACAAGTTGTTGGTATTCACTATGAAGAGTGTGATCTGCAGTGTAGTCACTATTGGCTTTAGTCAGTGTTGAGCCTGGTGGCAAGGGAGTAGATGTGGGGTTACAATCTGCGAGGTGAAAGCAGTCCAAAATATCGAGTATGTAAGCCTTTTGGTTGATCTCTAAGATGTGGTTTGGGCAATCTCTGGTGACATGAAGGCCCAAATAGGACTTGATTTCTCCTAAATCAGTCATTTGGAAGAGTGATTTTAGCACAGCTTTGCAGCTTTCAACCTCTTCAAGTGACCCCCCAGGATGGTGATATTGTCAACATAGAGTATGATGATGAGTGGTTTGAGGGAAGAGGTTGAGACATAGATGCCAGAGTCAGAATACATGCATGTGAAAGAGAGGTTGAGAAGAGAGCCATGCATTTTGTGGTGCCATTGGCAAGATGCTTGTTTCAATCCATAGATAGCTTTGCTCAGGTGACAGACCTGCCCTTCAGCCCCTGGTGCTATAAAGCCATGTGGTTGCTCCATGTATATCTCCTTGTCTAGATCACCATTCAGGAATGCTGATTTGACATCCATGGAATGCACCTCCCAGTCTTTGAGGGCAGCTATTGTGAGGAGGGTATGCAGAGACTCAAAGTGAGTGACTGGGGAGAATGTTTTGTTATAATCAATTCCATGGATCTGTGTGTACCCCTGTGCAACAAGGCATGCTTTGTAGTGACTGTCAGCCTTCTGCTTAAATACCCATTTGTTCCCTACAATGTTGTGTCCTGGAGGGCAGTCAATGAGTTCCCAGGTGCAGAGTTTGCTGAGGGATGATAGTTCCTCTTTGCAAGTGGCATGCCAGGAGTTTGAATCAGGGCCAGAAAGAGCTTGTTTCAGGGTGAGTGGATTGTGGGAAACAGCATGGGAGAGAATGGCAGAGATCAAAGGAGTACCATGAGGCATGGTGAAAATATCATTGTCGTCTGAGTTCCCCCCTTTGCTGAGGATATCAATGAATTCATGAGGTCTGTACACACTATCATGGAAATGAGCAGGTTGATGTGTGATACACTGCAAACAGCACATGATGGGATAGTTGTTGTTGACAAGGCACACTGAAGGGTGCAAGTGACCTGGAGATGAAGAAGAGGGAAAGAGATCTTCCTGGAACATGGCATCATGGCTAGTGATGCTGTGGGAGGCAGTGTGATCCCAGAACACCCATCCCTTGGTGCCAGACTCATACCCGATGAAGGTGAGTGGTCTTGACTTGGGCTCTAGTTTGGTGTGCTGATGATTGGGGATTTTGACCCATGCATGACAGCTGAAGATGCAGAGGTGTGAGACATTGGGAGGAGAATCACTGGGCATCCACCTGGCTTGAGGGGATTACCAGCCCAGATGATGAGCAGGAGATAGGTTGTACATGTGGATGGTGACATGCATGGTGTATTCCCAAAAACCCAGAGAGAGGCTGGTGCAATGAAGAAGGCTGAGTGCATGGTTGAGGATCAAGTGATTCCAGCACTCAGCACAGCCATTTTGTTGAGGGGAATAAGGAATGGTAAGCTGGTGAGTGACATCACAATCATGAAGAAGAGTGGAGATGGAACTGGACATGTACTCCCCCCCATGATGGAAGCACAAGGTCTGTGGGTACCAGCCAAACAGAGTGTGGATGCAGGCTAGGTAATGTTCCAGGGTGCCAGAAAACTGGTCCTTGCACCAAAGAGGGTAGAGGAAGCTGAACCTGGAGAAGTCATCAAGAAACATGGTGAAGTAGAGGTTGTGGGAACCTGTGAGGCCAACACAACTAGTGAGGTCACACAACAGAACTTAGAAGAGAAGAAGGGATAAAGGATGATAGTATTCCAGAGACTAACTCACTATGAAGTGGATATCTCAGAAGTACTAAGCTAAAGAATAAGTACACTATGAAGTACAGTATATGTAGTAAATGCCTGTGCACACAGACTGTGTATGTCACTGTAGGGCAGGCATTTGAAGTACAGTAATGAGGATAGCATGATGTCATGCACAGCATGTGTGAGAATGATCAGTAAGTAATGTGCAGCATTGCACAGTCATTGTGAGAGTATGTGTCATAAGTAATGAGTAATTGGCCCAATGATGATGATGAATGAGTCATAGATTATCACGAAAGATCTAATTGGATAAGATAAGATGTAACATAGATCTTGAGCGATAAGATAAAAGAAAATCATAAAAATGAAAAGAAAAATAATGCATCCTGACAATACCCCTGTTTTATGGGTGAGATGACCCAACAAACCACTAAACTCCCATAGATCCAAAGCCTCCTTCTCCCCTTGAAGTATCATCTAGTGATTTGACTTCCAAAACATTGGCAAGTGATATGTTTTCAAGGATTAGTTGTGCAATTTGATCTTTTTCTTTTACATGGAATATGTCATTTCCATTATTGACAAGAAGGATTTTGAGAGGGCCATGATAGTCTGAATAAATCACTCCTGCTCCAATTGATATAGAGTTTTTGACAGCCAATCCACTGCTAGGAGCAATATATCCATAACGGTGACTTGGTATAGCCAAGGAGACTTGAGTATTGATCAATTTTTGACAATGTGGTGGTATCTCTGTTTCTTCTGCACTGTAAAGATCCAATCCTGCTGCAAATAATGATCCTCTGGTAGGAATGGTTGCCTTGTCTGAAAGTTGTTTCACAGGTAATATGATATTCTGAATAGCTTGAATGGCAGTTGGATGAGATAAATGGAATTCTTTGACCAATTTGGGAACATCTTTGGTAATGGTAAATGCAGGTTCCCAAGAATTGGACTCATGTGGATAATTTTTCCATTTGATTAAATATTTGATCTTGCCATATCATTTTTGAGTATCAAGAATTTCTTCTACTTCATATCTCTCCTCTTCTCCTTTGACTATAGGAGCTGGTGGGTGTTTTTGTTTTCTTTTGGGGATAGAGTTGGCTATAAAGGGTAGTAGTTTGACCACATGAAATACTGGATGGATCTTCAACATCTTTGGTAATGTGATTTTGTAACTGTTGTTGGATAGGACTTCAACAATCACATATGGTCTAATTTGTTTATGATCTAATTTCTTCATGGGTCTATCCAATTGAATATTGGATGCATCAAGCCAAACTTTATCTCCTACTTTGTATGTGGAAGTCTCTCCTCTATGTGCATCATAATATTTCTTCATATCTTCTGATGCCTTTTTCAATGCAGATTTAGTGTCATCTCTAGCTCTCTCTAGAGAAGATATGAAGACATCCACTGATTCAATATTAGATTTGACATGAGGTTCAAATTCCATTCTTGGATGTTGGCCACTATTCAATATGAATGGAGTTTGTTTTGTAGATGCATTGATTTGATTGTTATAACAAAACTCTGCTGTAGGTAGCCAATTCATCCAGTTGCTTTGTCGATGGTTTACAAATATTCTGAGATACTGTTCTATCTCTTGATTTATTCATTCAGTTTGTCCATCGGTTTGTGGATGAAAGGTGGTTGAAAGAGCTGTCTGTATTCCAAGAATTTTGTTTAACTCTTTCATGACCTTCAACACAAATTGTGGGCCTCTGTCAGAGAGAACCTTTTCTGGTAATCCATGTAATTTTCAGATATTATCTCTAAAAAGCTGTGCAACTCCTTCTGCTGTTACTGTAGTAGTGGTGGGCATTGTGTGAATCATTTTTGAAAATCAATCCACCACTACTAAGATAGAGTCATATCCTTGACTATCTGGCAATTGTGTGATGAGATCAGTTGATATGATTTGCCAGGGTTGATCTGGGATTAGGTGTGAGTTCACCTTGTGGCTTCTTTGTGATAGTTTTTGTTCTTTGACAGAGTTCACATCCTTTTATGTATCTTCCAATGTAAGCTGCCATGCCTTTCTACCAGAAGGTCCTTCCTACTAGTTCCAATGTTCTCCATTGTCCTGGATGTCCCGCTATTGGACTATCATTACAATGTTTCACCACTTCTGCTCTGCAACTATTGGGAACAAAGATTTTTTCTTTGTATGTAAGGAGCCCTTGTTCATTCTCCCCATGTCCTGCAATGATTGCTGTCTTTGCTTCATCTGCTGGCAATTCTCTCCATTGTTGTATCTCTCCTTCATTCTTTTGTGCTTCTAAGATCTTTTTCAGTAGTGGTGGGTTTGTGAATACTGCATTGATTGATTGATTGATTGAAAAACTCTGGTTTTAGCAGTATAATATTGTCGTTGTCACAATCCACCCCCTCTTTATGATCCAAACATCTTGAGAGGTGATCAGGCTTATCAGATGATTTACCTGGGCGATGGGTAAGGTTGAAATTGAATCTAGAAAGAAAGAGAGACCATTGTGCCTGGTGATGGTTCAATTTCTGGGCACTCATAAAGTACTCTAGATTCTTGTGGTCTGTAAGGATTTCAACCAGATTTTGTGCACCTTCAAGGTAGTGCTGCCATTGTTCCAGTGCTCTGATTATTGCCAACATCTCTCTGTTGTAGATGTCATAGTTGTGTTCTGCTGGTGATAAACTTTTGCTGATGTAAGCTACTGGATGCCACTTGTTGTCATCACATTTTTGGGATAAAACAGCTCCAGTTGCATAACCAGAGCTATCTGCTTCTACCAGGTATGGTTTGTCTGCTTCAGGGAATACCAAAATAGGTTTAGAACACATGGCTGACTTGAGTGATTCAAATGCATGTTTTTGTTCATTGTCCCATTTCCATTTGGCATCCCTCTGCAATATACTATTCAGAGGTTTGGCAATTTCCAAGAATCCTCTGATAAAGCATCTGTAGAAGTTGACAAATCCCAAAAATGATCTGGTTTCTGTGACTGTGGTAGGAGTAGGCCATTCTGCAATGCCTTGTACCTTGACAGGATCCATCATGATCTTGTCAAAGGAGATTTTAAGTCCAAGGTAATCTATCTCTTCCTTTTCAAAATTGCATTTTTCTGGCTTTAGATAGAGTTTGTTATCTTGAAGTATTTGTAATACTTCAGCAACGATTTGATGATGTTCTCCAAGTGTTTTGGTGAAGATAAGAATGTCATCCATGTAAACAGCTACCTTGCCATTTGCAATGAGAACTTGGAAGAGATGATTCATCATCATTTGGAAAGTGGCTGGGCTATTTGTCAATCCAAAGAACATGACAAGTGGTTCATATAGTCCCTTGTTTGTGATGAACACTGCTTTCCATTCATCTCCTTCTTGGATCTGTACATTGTTGTACCCCCATTGAACATCTAGTTTGGTGAAAAACTTTGCCCCTTTGAGTTTATTGATCAATTCTGAAATGAGTGGTAATGGACATGCATTTTTGATTGTAATTTCATTGAGGCAACAATAGTCTTGTACTGGATGTAGTTCTCCTGATTTCTTTTTGATGAAGAAAAATGGTGATGCCATTGGAGATTTTGAAGGTTGTATACATCCAGATTTCAGATTTCCATCTATGAAATTCTCCAATTCTGCTTGTTCAACAAGAGATAAATTGTAGATCTTCCCTGCATGCATTTTTGAGTTTGGTTTCAATTCTATTGCATGATCCCATATTCGTTTGGGAGGTAATTCATCATCTACTTCTACCATCTTTGGTACCTCTTTCTTCAATCACGCTTCCCTTTTCATTGCTTTGATCTTTTTCCTAGACTTTTTCTCTTCAAGAAGTCTAACTTGACACCTTCATGGACATCTAGAGAATGTTACTAATCCTGATTGCCAATCGATTTCTGGGTTATGGATTTTAAGCCATGTTTCTCCAAGAATTAAATTGGTTTTCCCTAGACCAGTGACACAGAATGTAGTTGTTTCGGTATGGTCATAGGTTTTTAGGATTAGATCTACTGTTTCTCATATAGATCCATTCTCATTCTTCATTCCATTGACATTGTAAACTGGGATTGCAATTGGAAATTTTTTTGTGTTTAAATTGTTTTGTTTTATGAATTGTTTGTCGATGCAACACATTGTTGCTCCAGAGTTGAGTAGAGCATCTACAGTTACTGTTGCTCCAGTATCCACTGTTTTGATTTCTACTTTGATCATGGGTAATTCTGCTTTTATCCCCATGATTTCATGCTTTTCTTTTTGGTGAGAGGGCATACTCTCACATTCATCAATGATTATAGGATCACATACATTGGTGTGATCAACAGCAGCATCATCAGGAAACAGAATAGAGAAACTATTGGAGGACAATGCAGCAGTATCTACTGATTGTCCTTGGCAAACCCTGCCTATCTACAGGCAATCCTCTCTTCTCCCATTCGTCATTCATGAGTTTTTGGAAATCTTCTGTTGATATCTGCCTGATGTCCTCATGTATCTCCCTGATACTCTTCTTCCCCTTCTGCAGGCATTCACATGATATATGTCCCTCTTGTCTGCAGTTGTAGCAAATGATTGTCTTTCTGTGCTGTGCTCTATCGACATCCATGGGTACAGTGGCATTGCTAGCTCTTTGTGCTGGTGGATTACTTTGGATGTTCCATCCTGTTTGGGGTTGTGTATAGTTGTTTCTGGGGGTCCAAACAGGGGTGCCTCTGGTTTGCATGAGTTGTTTGTACTCATGCCAATGTCTATCCATGGTTTGAGCTACTTGCTGCCATTGTAAATAGGTAACAGGGGGGGGGATTGATATTATAGATCCTTTGCAGGAGTTCATTATTTAGTCCTCTGTGATAGCAATCAATGAGAGCTTGGTCATCATATCTTGCTTTTGCTGCAATGAGGAGAAAATCTGTGGTGTATTCCTCCACTGTTTTTCCCATTTGTCATATTTTATGAAGTTCCTGTTGAGCCATATGGGCCTCATCTGGATCTCCAAATTGTGCACATAATTTGTTATCAAAATCTACCCAGTCTTGGAAGGGCATTGGATGGAGTGGGTTGAGGGGTCAGCCTTGTGTAGTCACTGTTTAGCAACTTGTAGATTTCTCCAAGCTTCTGCACTTCCTCCTATCATATATGATAGGGCATAGGTAATGCGATCATTGTTGACCCATGTTTTGTTCACTGCAAATACTAGGAATAGCTCCTGTATGAAGGAGTCAAGTTTGTTGTGCTTCCCTGAGAATGGAGTAGGCACAGAAACTTTGACTCTGTGTTGGGCAAACATGTGGGCCCCTAGGCTGGCAGATGGGCCAGATGTACCAGCTGGTGTAGGGCGTAGGGTTGGCTGGGCACTCATCATTGCTGTGATACTGGCCAATGAGTTGGTTATTTGTGCCAATGCAGTTCCCATCTCCAAGAATTGGGAGTTCTGTTTTTGCACCATGATATGTTGTTCTTCCATTGCTGTTTTTATCATCTCCACTGTATCCTCCAGATCTGTGATGCATAGTCTAGTGGTTTCTGCTTGTCACCTTTCCCTTTCTGCTTCTGTGACTCTTTCCCTTTGTGCTTCTCCTGATGAATCTTTGATCATAGGAGCTGGATCTCTCATTTTCCAATTGCTGGGTCCTGAGCTCATCATTGCTTGTTTCTGAAGGTGAAGGCTTGGGGGAGTGAATTATAATATGGGCTGGTTCTCTTGTAATACTGTGGAAGGAAATGCCAAGGGAATTTGTCACAATGAGTGGTGTAGTAGGGATTGTGGAGTTCAAAAAACCAGATTGCTTGTTGATGGTGATAGTTGAAGGCATTGCTGTAGTATCTCTGGAGAGTGGTGGAGGTGTTTGGTCATGTGGGGAGTGCAAGTGGAGTAACAAGTCTGGTGTAGGATTTGCCAGAATGAGTTCTCTTTTCTGAGCAAAGTATTCTCAAAATGATGAAAGTAAAATTGCACAAAGTGAAAACTCTTTACACCTTTTTCAAGGGTGCAAGCCTTTCGAATGCAAAGTGGAAGATGATGGTATGTAATGTGCTAGGTGCTACTCATATAATACAAAAGAATTCTCTGATATGGTAAAAATTATCATATCCCTGGTCCAAACAGTTGTCAGGGGGTTTTTGGTGCTCCACTAAGTGGTAAGACACCCTTGCACTACTTGCTGAGGCAATGTAAGGCCTGGCACTGTAGCTGACTATGAAAAATTTGAAACCATAAAAACAAAGTACTTCATCTTCTTAGACAAGTAGGGAGGGGAGTGATGATTTGAATCAAGAGGGTCAAGAGGATAAAGTGTGAGGTCGCTAAAGAGCTTAGTACTATTGTGAGGCTGATGCAACTAGTGAGGTCACACAACAGAACTTAGAAGAGAAGAAGGGATAAAGGATGATAGTATTCCAGAGACTAACTCACTATGAAGTGGATATCTCAGAAGTACTAAGCTAAAGAATAAGTACACTATGAAGTACAGTATATGTAGTAAATGCCTGTGCACACAGACTGTGTATGTCACTGTAGGGCAGGCATTTGAAGTACAGTAATGAGGATAGCATGATGTCATGCACAGCATGTGTGAGAATGATCAGTAAGTAATGTGCAGCATTGCACAGTCATTGTGAGAGTATGTGTCATAAGTAATGAGTAATTGGCCCAATGATGAATGATGAATGAGTCATAGATTATTGTGAAAGATCTAATTGGATAAGATAAGATGTAATGTAGATCTTGAGTGATAAGATAAAAGAAAATCATAAAAATGAAAAGAAAAATAATGTGTCCTGACAGAACCCAGTGAAGCAGTGCTGACAGGCCTGATGAGATCTGAATGGATCAGGCCAAGGACTTCAGTGGCATGCATGTGGGAGAGGTGAAATGGGGCATGGGGGAACTTCCCCAGCAAACAGCCAGAGCATGGTGTGGAGGACAGGTCAGGTGAAGGTGGGGAGAACCCAGACAACTGGGAGGGCTGGATGTGCATGACAACATCCTCAGACAAGTGCCCAAGTTGTTCATGCCAAAGCTGAATGGATGGAAGAGAGGCAGTGTGGACAGAGGATGCACCAGAAAGGGCTAGCCAGTAGGTACCATGAAGGAGCATACCAACGCTGAAGATGTGACTGTTCCACATTATTTCACAGCATCCCCCTTCATAAGTGATCCAAAAACCAAGACTGTCCAGTTTGCTGATGGAGAGGAAATGCCCATTGGCACTAGGAATGTGGAGAACCCCAGACAGTGACAGGGAGACAGTGGACCTGTCAGGAAGAAGGTGTTGCTGTGTGCATGTACCACAACTGACACAGGCAATGGTGGAACCATTGCCAACAGTGACAGTCTGTAGGTGCTAAGAGCAGCCTATTGGATGGTCTTAGGGAAGGTCTGTAACAGTACCCCTAGTAACAAGGTAGTGAATATGCGTTTGATAGGTGTAGTAGATGTTCTTGATGATGATGAAGAATGGGATCAATGAGATAGTGATGATGATGATGACTAATCAAGGATCCAGAGTGACAAGGTTTAGGATGTCTTAGCAACACTTTTAGAGTGACTTAGAGATCTTAGACTTAGTTCTTAGAGGATGAGGCAAGTTGGTAGTGAGCTTAGGTCAAGCACAGTAGAGGAGAATCCCTAGATTGTGAAGTTGACAAGACTGGGGTTTGAGACCACCAGTCTTTCAACTACTGATACAAAACTAGTGTCCTAAGTATAGTAAAGTTATGCAGTAATGCATAGTAAGATGCATCCATTGTGTAAGTAATGTGACTTAGCCACAGGTGCAAAATGCACAAGAGATAAGCAAAGACAAATAAAGATGAGATAAGATGAGTCCTTGCTAATTGTATAATGATAGTCCTTAGCAAGTAAATGTTATAATAAATAAATAAAGATAAAAAAAGGAAAAGATAAGTCTAATATAATACTTGGAGCTAAGCTCACACTTAAGTATGTAAATACTTAAGTACTATAAAAGAGAAAGGAAAGATGAGTCATTACTAAGCTAAGCTCACACTTGTAGTAGTAATACTACACTTTACTAGTAAGAAAGATAAAAGAAAAAGAGAAAAAAGAAGAAGAAAACTGTTATGAGGTGCCAAGGCAAGTGCCTTGTAACATCACCCCCTCTTCATGTGATGTGTCGCCTGCAACACTTGATGGGGTTCCCTGACCTGTCAACCCCCACCCTCTGCTTACTCCTCATAGGTGGGGTATGGGAGGGTGTCCTAGGCTGGGACAAAGCTGTTGGGCATCCCACCCTCAAATAACCAGGGGTGCTGGGGGATGTGGGTGGAGGGGATGGTGGTGGTCCTCTGGGCCCAGTAGTAGGCCTCTTTGCAGGCTCAGGCTAGGGCGTATTGTGCCTGCTGGTGGTGCTCTTCCACAAACACCCATTCCTTGCACCACACCTTGAATGTGGGGTCAGATTGGTGGAAGTGGGGGTTGGGGTTGTGGGTGCAGGGGTAGGTGGTGGTGGGGGAGGTGTGGGGGGTGTGGCAGTGGTGGGGGTTGGGGCATTGGGCCTGGTGGTGGCCATGTTGGCTGCATTTGAAACACACCCCTCTTGGAGGGGCCAGGGTGGGGGTGGAGGATGGGGAGGACCAGGCCTCAACATGGTGGTGGGAGGCAGCCCACCAGCCCACCAAGGGGTTTACCCATGATGCTGCTGGGGAGGCAGGGGCCATGATGAGACTGGGGAGGGAGGCCAGGGCATTGGTGATGCACTCCTCCAGAGGGGGTGCTGGTAGCAGGTGGAGTGGGATTGGACTTGTGAGGGGGGGCAGAACTGGAGAGAGCTCTGGCTTGTAGGGCAAGGAGCTCACCAGGGGTGGGTAAGGGGTGGCAGGGTGGTGGAGGAAAGGGGGAGGGCTCCTGGGGAGGGGCCACAGGAGGGAGAGTCCCATTTGAAGGGAGAGGGGGCTTGGTGGGGGTGGAGGCAGGGTGGCAGCAGTGGAGGCATCCTCCTTGGTGAAGGGGAGGGTGTGAGGCTGACATTTGCCAGCAAGGTCACACAATGTATAAGAGAAGGGAATAGGGCTAACAAGAGGGATGTATCACACTTAGCAAACAGATATCCCAGATGTATTCAGCTGAAGAGTAACTACAATACAGCTGAAGTATATATACTAAAGGAAACCTGCACACAGACCATGTATGTACTGTAGGGCAGGTGTATCATAAAGGAATGTGCAGCATTCCTGTGAATGATCAATAAGCAACTTGCACAGCATCAGTAAGGATGTGCAGCATCTGTGGGAAGTTTTGTAAGTGACTGTGGGAATATATTTATAGTAAGCAGGCTGATGATGAATAATGAATGAGTCATGCATAATTGCGAGAGATCTACTAATGATCTTGATAAGATGTCTTGTGTAGATCTTGAGTGATAAGGATAAAAGAAATCATAAAATGAAAAGAAAAATGAATGCATCCTGACAGAGGGGGGATGCATGGAGGTAAGGGGAGGCAAGGAGGGAGAACAAAGAGAGGGGGGAGGAGAAGGCTGAGGATGGAGGGAGGGAAGACATTGTTGGGTGATGGATGGTTTGGACACAGAGTGACTTCCTTAAGTATGGGTGAGGGGGGTAGTCAGGTGACTTCTGAATGTGAATAAGTCTATTCCCAGGCTGCACAAAGGTCTAGGTGTTAAGTTTTTGTGTATGTTTACTTATCTTCATTCAGCATTTCCCCTTCTTTCCACCAGCACATACCATTACATACTTCTCCCACTCCACTCACACCCTGGATGACGTGCATCCCCACACATATAGGCATTCTTATACTCCAAAATATATTCTCCACCCTAACCTTACCTCCAATCACTACATAACATGCCTCCCCCACTTCACATCTCCTCAGTCGTCGTCTTCTGACAACTGAGTGAGTACCTTCACCACTTACAATCTATGCACGTCCTCACATATCCTCCAGCTCTCTTCTTTACTTGTGACAACCTACTGTTGCTCACAACCACTTGTAACTGCTGCAGCTATGGTGCCATACATATTAATGATATCCCTTTTATGTGTTGTCTGCCATAACTTGCGCGAACACTAGGTGCACTTGGCCTTCATTTGTGGAAGTTGTCTATTTCCCATTGTGCATTCTTCAGATTTCCCTGCAGTTCCCACATGTTGTCTGATTCTGGGTATCCCTTCCATTTGACATGATATTGAAGTTGTCCATTGTTCTGCACTCTGGAGCCAATGATCATTTCAACTTCAAACTCTGTTTCACCTTTGATTATTTCCAGGGGTGGTTTCATATAATTGGGGCCATGTTCAGGTGTTTCCTTGAATGGTGTGAGAAGAGTGACATGAAACATGGGATGGATCTTCCATTTCAGTGGTAGTTTGAGCCAATAGTTGACAGGTCTGAGGACTTCTTTGATAGGAAATGGTCCAAACTGTTTTGGGGCTAGTTTCATTTTTGGGTATTGGAGTTTGAGGTTTTTTCCATCTAGCCAAACTTGGTCACCTTCTTTATACATGATGAAGGTAGTTCTGTGTTTGTCATGGGAGTCCTTGGTTATGCGATCAGTAAGTTTTTGACTTGCCATTACCTCTTCTCTAATGTTCTGTATATGTTGAAGTTGGTTTTGTGCTTCTGGGGCATAAGGTGGTGATTGGTTTGATAGTGAATCTGGGTTCGTACCCCATAAGGATCTCAAATGGTGATTTCCGGGTGGTGGAATGAATGCAGTTATTATGTGAAAATTTGGCAAAGGGAAGTAAATCTAGCCAATTGGTCAGTGATTGATTTCTGAGAGCTTGGAGATATTGTTCTATTTCTTGGTTAACATATTCAGTTTCTCTGTCCAATTGTGGGTGATAGGTGGTGGACATTGCCGATGTAATTCCTAGTGCTTTCCAGATTTCTTGAGTAACTTTAGAAGCAAATTGGGGTCCTTGGTCAGAAATGATTTTATCTGGAAGGCCAAAGCACTTCCATGCATGGTCTAAGAATAGTTGTGCAGTTTCTGAGGCAGTGATGGTCTTCTTGCATGGTGTGATAATGATAGCTTTCAAGGACTTGTTGACAATGACATTGATTGAGTCATCTGTTTACTTCTGGAAGGTTGGTTATGAAATCAGTGGTGACATGTTGCCAGGGTTCATGGGGGGTTTCAGTGGGATTGAGCAGAGCTTTGATGGGATGTGTGATATTCTTGGTGGATTGACACATTGCACATCCTTCTATGTATGCTTTGACAAATCAGGACATTTCTGGCCACCAGTAGTCTCATTGGATGGGTTCATATGTTTTCCATTGTCCTGGGTGTCTGGTGGGGGTTGAGTCATGGTGAGTACATACAACTTCTTTTCAAAGTTCCTTGTTATCTGGAATATAGATCTTTCCTCAGAAGAGGAGAAGTTTGTCTTCATAATTCCATTTTTGGATGCCTTGTGTTAATTTCCAAGGTCTGAGATTCTTAATTTTCTGGAATGTTTCTTGGGAAAGTGTGTTGGTCTGGAGTTGTTTGATAATTTGTTGTCTGATGTCTTTTGATTGAGTGGGTGTCAGGTGTCTTCCTGTAGCATTTATTCAAAATACTTTTGGCTTTAGCACTGTGATGTTGGAATTGTCCAAAATTACCCCCTCCTCATGGTCTGGCCTCCTGGTCAGACAATCAGCTTTATTGAGGGTGCAAGGATGGTGGGAAATTGAAAAGTTAAAGTGGGAAAGGAATAAGCTCCAACAAGCTTGACATTGGTTAAGCTGTTTTGCCATGGAAAATTACTTGAGATTTTTGTGGTTGGACCAAATATTGATGGGGTGAGGGCTACCTTCAAGGTAATGGCACCAGGTTTCCAGGGCATGAATGATGGCAAGAAGTTCTTTGTCATAAATGACATAATTACATTCCAGTGGCATCATTTGTTTGGAGAGATATGTGACCAGGTGCCAGTGGGAGTCAGAACCTTGTTGGGACAATATGGCTCCATAGTTGAAATCTGAGGCATCAGTTTCAAGTTTGAAGGGGGCATGAAAATTGGGTATTAATAGAATGGGGGTGGTGGTGAATGCCATTTTCAATTGTTCAAATGCTGTTTGTCAGAGATCCATCCAATCCCATGGTTGATCTTTGCATGTTAATTCCATAAGAGGTTTGGTCATTTTGGTGAAGTCTTTGATAAAATGTCGATAGAAGTTTCCAAACCCTAAAAATGATTTTACATGGTTAACCTTTTTAGGGATAGGCCATTCAGTAATTGCCAATAACTTTGTGGGGTCCATGTGAACTTGATCATGGGAGATGATCATACTGAGGTACTCAATCAATTCTTTCTCAAAGAAGCATTTTTCTGGTTTCAAAAATAGGTCTTCATTGATAAGATGTTAGAGGACTTGGCAGGTTAATTTCTGATGTTCTGATAGATCATTTGAGAAGATGAGGATATCATCCATGTAGATGATGTGATTGGTGGTGATAAGGTCATCAAAGAGGGCATTCATCATTGATTGGAATGTAGCTGGGGAATTCTGGAGGCTGAAGAACATTACAGTAGGTTCCCATAATTTTCCATTGGCTATGAATGTGGCTTTGTGTTCATCTCCATCCTTGATGCATATATTGTTGTATCCCCATCTGAGGTTGAGTTTGGTAAATATGGTGGCACCTTTGAGTTTGTCAATGAGTTTGGGAATAAGTGGTAGGGAATATTTGTTGGCAATAGTTCTTTCATTTAATCTTTGATAGTCCTGACAGGGATGTAATTTGCCATCTTTTTTTCCAACAAAGAAGAATGGAGCTGCCCATGGAGAGTTTGATGGGTGGATGTACCCTTTTTTGCTGTTTTCAGAAATGAATGTGTGAAGTGCTTCTCTTTGTTTATTATTGATGGGGTAAGCTTTTCTGGCATATGGTTCCATTCCTGGTTTCAGATCTATTGCATGATCCCATGAGTGTCATTTAAGTAATTGGGTAGAAGCTTCCTTGTTGAAGACCATCCCTTGATCATGATAATGAATTGGGATGAGATCCATTCCTTTTCCATTATGTTGATTATTCATGGCTATTTGTGTGGATAAGGTGGTGCAGAAAAGGTTTAGTCCATCAATTGTCCATTGATCTTCTATATGGATTAGGTCTTCTTCTTCTTCAGAAAATGGCAGTGTGGTTATAATAGGGTTTTGTTGACATTCTGATGGACAGCATGAGAAGGATACCATATCTTTGGTCCAATCTATATTGGGGTTATGTTGTCATAACCAACCAGTTCCTAAAATGATGTCTTCTTTTCCTAGATCAATGATATAGAATTGATTTGTTTCTATATGGGGTTTGACATTTGCTTTTTTGATTTCAAGGGTGATGTGACAGGTATGTGTGATATCTCCACTGATGTTCTTTGTTCTGTCAATATTCTCTACAGGTATATGACATTTGAGTTTCTGGGTTGGTAGATGATGTAGTCATATGAAATCTTGATGGATTAAGATTCTGGTTGCACTGCTATCAATTAAAGCTTTGGTGGTGACTTTCTGATTTCTTATGGAGATTTTGACAGGAATGTGAATGGATGGGGAACCATTGTATTTCGAGAATGATATATACAGTTCATTGTCTGAATTTGAGTTCCTGCTTGCAATGTCCAATTTATAATCAGTTACTCCTTTGTCTATCACTGACTTAGGAGCCTTTAAAAATTCTGAGTGATCTTGAAGAGATCTTGCATTTCCACTTTATCTTTGTCAGATAATTTCATGAGAGCATGGGAAATGGTTATCATGGGGTCCTTGTCTTCATCATCATGGGGTCTTTGTCTTCATCATGTACTTGAGTTCCCCTTATTGCATAAGTGGGCTTGGGTGTTCCATAATTTTGGTCATGTTTGACCTTGCATTCTCTGCTGAAATGTCCTTTGATACTGCATCTGAAACAAGCTCCTTCTCATTTCCTTTTGTCACATTCTTCATCTGGTAACCTTCCATTTCTGGTAAACCTGGCACATGTGATTACTTCTCTTTGGAATGTCTCCAGGGGAGAGAAGTCTTCCATTGCACAAATAGAGTGAGAGTTTAATTTCTGTAAGCAGGATTCATTATCCCCTTTGAGTAGATCATCAGGGTAGAGGAATCGTCGGCCTTATCTGGACCAAATGCTGTTCTGGAAGTTGTTGTTGGATTTGTTCTGATCTAATCTTATGGCAAGATTTTGTCATTCAGATAAGGTTGCTGGTAATGTATCCCTGGTTGTCATGATGGTATCTTTGATGTCTTTCCTAAGACCATTCTTGAATTTCTCAATATTGGTTATGTTGTTATAACCCATGGTGTCAGTGATAGAATTGAATACAGTGACATATTCAGAAGTGGTGCCTCTTCCCTGGACTAACCTATCCAGGTTGTTGCATGATAGCTCCCCTTTGTTAGTTGGGTAGAATTTCTTCTCAAATTGGTCCTTGAATTGCTTCTATGTGAGTGTTGAAGAGGAAGTGGTGAGCTGATTGATGATTTGTCTGGCCCAGGTTCTGGCAACCATTCCTTCTTTACAGAAAGATAGTGCAAAGATGATTTTGTCGATATTGTCTTTGAAAGTTTTGGTAAAGAAATGGAGTCTAACCTTTCAGATAAAGTCTTTGGTGGTGGATTTGGTTCCAGAAAACTTGGATTGTTTATTAAGTCAGGGTTCCTTGGAGGAAGTGGCTGATGTGTGAGCCATTCTTGATATAGGTTGTTGAATTCTCTTTGGGTTCAGGTGATTTGCTGTTGGCATTGGATCAATTGGGTCTGAAGTCATAATTCCAGAGGTGAGTCTTGATTGAATGAAATGGGTGGACAAGGTAATGGTTTCATCTCCTGAAGTTGTCACTTGAGGAGTAAAGAATGCTTCCACTTGAGGAAGTTGTTCTGAAATGTTGGTGGGGGTTCATGGTTCTGGGGGCCCTGAGAGAGTTCTTGTGCAAGATACAGGCCTTGATCTTGGGATAAGGCTCTGTCAGTATTTGGGGATCATGGGTAGTGAAGATACTCATTGGGGATATACTTCGATGTAATCATAGTCTGATGGGTTTGTGGTATCCTAGCAAATGATAACTTGGTTTTCATCAGGGTCTTCATAGGCTTCATAGATCCACCGATTGTGTTTGTTGTAGAATGTGAAGTCATCTTCTGTATTGGTATATTCTTGGAGGGTAATGGGGGCATGGTTTCCAAGGATTTGTCTATGTTGTTGACAAACATTGGTATCTAGTGAGATTTCTCAGTGGATATTTGCTGATAGAAGTGGTGTGTCAGTAATGATCAGATTCACATTATGGTAAGCAGTCTGGGGTTCCTGATTGGTATGAGTGAAGTAAACGAGTTGGTTATTGACATAAAAGAGTTTGTTGGTGCTGTCATATTGGAGGTAATTGGGCCACTGGCAATCAGTTACATCTAATGAGACAGTGTTGGCAGGAAGAAGTTGTTGATGGTAATCTCTGTGGAGATTAGAGGGTGTGGAAGCCATAGTGAGGGCATGTGCTTCCTAGAAGCACAGTTGGTTGTTAGGAGGAGTGCAGAGTCTTGTCAAAGTTTT
>QLPN01003270.1:0-14657 GCA_003314395.1 Albatrellus ellisii
CACTTTTATAACCGCCATCCAGCTAGCGTTCATATTTCCGCAAGGGAGTGGATTTTCGCGGGGTCAGCATCAAATTTCGAGGCGCTACTCGTACCGTAGCTTCCAGATAAGGTACGCCGATTCGGAGGCAAGGATGTAAAGTGCGGAAATCAGCGATGCCACAGCCTATAATTGAGCCAAAGAATAGTGGGAGCCTTTTTCACTCCTACGTTGGACCACACTGGCTGCCAGACGCGTCACTATCGGTGGGATGTGCTCCAGGGGTTCTTAGGGTGCGCTACAGATTGATCATCTCTAGGCGCGTACCTTGTAGTTCCAGAACCATGTCTGCTGCCAGCCCATCGACCGTTAGCCACTCACGTTCTTCCAATTGCTGAGACCCAGCCAGTGTCAAACGTCAAACTGTCAAAGCATCCCAATAGCGCTTACGATGACGTGATTCCAAATCGCGAATCCTCCCTCAAGATTTTGCCTCTCTTTAATACAGTGTGTACTGAACAGATGCCCCGGTCCCATTAAGGATCAGACAAGGAAGGCGAGTGAAGGGAGAGATAAGAAATAAGAGGAGCGAGGACGCCCTGTACTGCAACAGCCTTGACCACGTAAGGATCCTCGTGGGCGTCCTGACGTGTTGTGTCAACCAGTGCTTATCTGACGATATTGCATGGACCAGGTGGGGGTCTCTGTTATCAGTGGGTGACTTCCCGTGAGCATCTAGATGTGCTAGATGGACTCTAGATCCAAATCTTCGAGTCCCGCCTGTGAACTTTCAAATTGTATAAGACATATCAACTCTATATCAGTAACAATAGAATTCTAGATTGTTAGACTACCTCGTTTGAAATAATACACCATGATGATGACAGCCATTTCTTGCTGCAGTCTCTAGCTAATGATGAAGAGGAGTTGTTCAACATGGCAGCATTTGTGTGCTAGCAAGAGCAAATGGGCCTTCATTACCACAATGGGTATTGATGTTGAAACCTTCAAATTTATCCTTGGCTGTGGATTCTCGGCCACTTGGTATTCACTATCTATCCTGTGCTCCGATGTCTCCCAATCAGGTCACCCATGTCTTATACAACACTTGCTTGATGTGGCAGGTGCACTAAGCCTACCTAGCTGCATCTCCTGCCATGTGTGTGTGCACTCACATTCCCATACTGCGACTCTCCCACTGTCCCACTTGGTGCAGCTGACTCATCATCCCTGTGCAACATCAATGGTGCTGCCCTCCATGCATATGAGCTTGTCAAGTCATTCATCCCCCCGGCCACCACACAGCCACTGACACAGCCACTGATGATGGCACTGCAGCAGGTGTTGCAGCCACAGCTTGTGCCCATGCCACCCCCTGCACTTTTGCTTTTGGTGCAGAGCAAGATGCTCTACTGGCAGCCCATGCATGTGCACCATATAGGCATGGCAGCTGCATCTGCCACATCCTCATGTACCTACCTATCAAGCATGTAAATTACTGAGCCATATGCAAACCTCCAGCAGGTTTGAGCATCTTGCATTTGTCAAAGTATATACAACAGAATTTTGAGGGTAGATGACAAATAATATGAGACAGTGGTAGGAATGAGAACAAAGATTTGGATTTGTTGGAGTGAGATCTCATGTATGGTTGAGTTCAGATAGTGAGGTTCTGAACCCAGAGGGGTGAGGGCATGTAGGATGGCAAGGGCCTTGGCAGTGATGGGCATGCCATGGCACTGCTCAAGGGTAGTGACAGCATGGACATTGGCCTGGAAGAGGCACACACCAGGACTTGTGTGTTGGAGATCAGGTGCAGCATGGTCCATGCTTATTGTGCATGCAGGATATGGACAACCATAGCAGCCAGGATGTAAATCAGTGTTATAGTGTATGAGAAGTGTGAAACACAGGTCATACGTGGGTAGGGAACTTGAATAGTTCTTATCTTATTACTACACGGTATCTACAGTATATATAGTAAGTGCTCTAGTGCACAGACCATGAGCCATATGTGCAAGGGACCTGTGTACTCGTGTATGTGTGAGAGTGTATGTGTGTACAGTAGGTATCTGAAAAAGGAATGAGTGCGGTAGTCAGCACATTAGTGCATCACCCCCCCTTACTGTCCACACAGTTTATCAGGCCAAGACCCAAACAATGAAGGGAGAAAAGGGGGAAGTGCAGTGGTTTGGTTAAGGTATCAGTGGTGATAGAAGCAGAAGGGAGACGATGGACAGAAATGGAATTGGAGGAGAGACATTCTCATATATAGTGATGGCATATGTTGATGTGTTTAGTACCACGAGTGATGACGGGGTTGGTTGCAATATTGATGGAGCCTTTGTTGTCACCAAAAATCATAAGGGGAGAAGTAAAACCAAAACCTATTTCGGAGAAAAGAGATCATAGCCACATTCCTTGGGTGGCAGCTTGAGAAAGGGACATGTACTCTGCTTCCGTTGAGGACAATGATACAGTATGTTGTTTGTGTGATGTCCAAGCAATGGTGCCACTGCCTAGTAGGAAGACATATGCACTGATGGACTTCCTATCGTCTTTATCAGCTGCCCAGTCTGAGTCCGAAAACCTGACTACACCAGCCTCTTGATCTTGTCTGTACTGTATATGATGATGAATGGTACCCTTTAGGTAGTGTAGGACATGTCAGGCAAGGAGCAGATGGTCTGGAAGAGGATTGGAGAGGAACTGTGAAAGCTTCATTACAGCAAAGGAGATATCAGGATGGGAGACTATCGCAGCATAGAGCAGAGAGCCAATGAGTTGCTGGTAGTCACTTTGTAGAGACGAAGAAGCAGAGTAGTTGGCATCTGCTTTTGAAGGCGATGCATTTGGAGGGAATGGAGTGGTGGTGGGATTGCAGGACTCCTTTGCATGCTTCCACTTCTTCTAGGGACCCACCAAGTATGGTAATGTTGTCCACATACAGCACTATGATGAGAGGTTTGGATGACGATGTGGAGACATAAATCCCAGAGTCAGAAAGGGTGCAGGTGAAGGAGAGGTTGAGAAGTGTGCCATGCATTTTGTGGTGCCATTGGCATGACACTTGCTTGAGGCCATATATCGCTTTTGTCAAGTGGCATACCTTCCCTTCTGTTCCTGGGATGATGAAACCATGTGGTTGGTCCATGTAAATTTCTTTGTCAAGATCACCATTGAGGAATGCAGATTTTACATCCATGGAGTGGATTTCCCAGTCTTCTAAGGCTGCTATGGCAAGAAGTGTGTGGAGTGACTCAAACCTTGCGACTGGAGAAAAAGTTTCAGTGTAGTTGATACTGTGAATCTGGGTATATCCCTTCGCTACAAGTTGTGCTTTGTAGCGTCCATCTGCCTTTTGCTTGAAGACCCATTTGTTTCCTACAAGATTGTGACCAGGTGGTAGATCTACCAACTCCCAAGTGTGGAGTCCTTGAAGAGAAGAGAGTTCCTCATTGCAGGTGGATCTCCAGGCATTGCTATTGGGACTGGAGAGGGCTTGCTTTAGAGTAAGTGGGTCGCGTGAGATGGTGTGGAAAAGAATTGCAGAGATGGAAGGCCCAGCTTGAGGCATTGCAAAGATGACATTGTTGTCATCGTCTAACCCCCCCTCGCTGAGGATATCAATGAATGAGTGAGGACTGTACACACTGTCATGAAAGTGAGCCGGATGCTGAGCAAGCCTCTCGGATCGATGCACCACAGGTATGTCATCGTCAAGAGCCCTGTGACAAGGATGCTGAAGACCGGGGGACACAGCAGGGTGATGACATTGCATGGGCAGCACCTCATCATCGTCTTGTCACACTGTCCACCAAGTGCGCACCCGAAGTGGGGCAGGAGGTGGAGCATGGACACATGGAGGGGTGATGGGCCCGGGAGCAACTGGGACATCCATGGGAGGCATGTTGGGTGCAAGGGGTACGTTGAGGGGGTGAGCAGGGGGCGTGGCAGGCTCATCACCACCAGAACCAACAGCCCCCATCAGAGCATCAAGACCATTGCTGCTGCCCACAGTGTCATCCACTGTGTTGTCCCTGGCTAGCGATGAGGTAGAATCAAGGTCAGAGTCATTGAGAGGAGTGGGAGTGGCAGCAGAAGGAAAGACGATGGGCACAGAGAGCCGCGAAGAGGCATCAAGTGCAGGGAATGAGTCTTCCTCAAACACTACATCAGGGCTGACAATGCTCTGGTGGGGGGCGGAGTCCCAGAAGACCCAACCCTTCATACCTGCCTCATAACCAACAAAGGTGAGAGGATGAGAACGAACAGAGAGCTTCATGCACTGATGATCCAGGACCTTCACCCAGGCATGACATCCAAAGACATGGAGATGCGAGACGTCAGGAGGATTTGTGGAGGGATCCCAGAGTGAAAGAGGAGTACACCAGCCAAGGCATTTGGCCGGAGAGAGGTTGTATGTATGCACAGCAGTGTGCACCATGTACTCCCAGAAACCCAGGGAGAGGCCAGAATGATGAAGGAGAGACAGGGCATGATCAAGGATGGTATGGTTCCAATGCTCGGCGTGACTGTTTTGTTGCGGTGAGTATGGCATGGTGAGCTGGTGAGTGATCCCCTTAGCATCTAGAAGTGTTTTAACCTTTGTGTTGATGTATTCCCCTCCCCTGTTGCTCTGGAGCGAACGTGGCCAGTGACCGAAAACAGTGTGAGCCCGGGCCAGATAGTGATCCAGCACCCTGGACAGCTGATCCTTGGAGTGTAAAGGGTAAATGACGCCAAACCTGGAGTAGTCATCTAGAAAGGTGGCAAAATAAATGCTGCCAGAGCCCACAGATGCAGTGCCAACAGCCCCAACAAGGTCTGAATGGACAAGGTCAAGAACTTCAGTGGCATGAGTCTTGGATAGATGGAAGGGAGAGTGAGGCAGCTTGCCTTGCAGGCACCCAGTGCAGGGCAATGACAAAGAGGGGCCCGCAGGAGGGACAAAGCCCTTCAGCTGTGATGGGGAGATGTGACACACCACCTCTTTGGAGAGATGGCCAAGCCATTTGTGCCAGAGACATGTGGAAGTGACTGTGTGCAGGGCCACGGGAGTGTTGAGTGTGATCCAGTACATTCCTTCCTGAAGGTGACCAATACTGAGGGTACATCCTTTATTGGAAATGGAGCAGGAGTCGCCATCAAACGAGACAAGAAATCCATTACTGGTGAGTTTGCTAACAGAGAGGAATCTTCCTGATGTGCCAGGCACATGGAGAACTTTGGAGAGTAGGAGTGAAACGTTGGTCTTGTCAGGAAGCATATGATGATGACTGCAAGAGCTGTATCCAAAGCATGGCATAGTTGCTCCATTACTGACCATGACCCGTTGATGCACAATGCAGTAGGATTCAAGGTCACCACGATGAGGCGTGATATGGTCAGTGCAGCTGGAGTCAAGCATCCAAGTGGTTTCCCTGCCATTGTAGTAGCAAGTGTCAAATATGGAAGCAGAAGATATGGAAGACATGACATTTAAACTAGGTTCTGCATTCGTCGTCCCTTTCTTTTTGTCCAACCTGCTTTTCACATCATCAGGCATGCCATGCAGCATCCAACAGTTTTCTATGGTATGATTTTTTTGTTTGCAATGGGAGCAAAATTTGCCATTATGCTGGTTAGTGCTGTGAGATGCTTGGAAAGTGGACAGAGTGGGGTGCGGCTTGGTGCGTGCTTCTTCGTCTAATATCCATCCTCGTATGATTCCAAGATTGAGCTGTCCAACATTGGAGGAAGCTAGGATGGAGGAGGTGAAGTGGCTCCAGGAAGAAGGAAGTGCATGAAGCAGCATGAAGGTCATCTGCTGTTCCGTTACTGTGATGCTGGAGTTGTTGAGGTGATCTTGTGCGAGTAGGAGTGCATCGATTTGAGGTGCAAGGGGTAAGTTGATGTCGTACTTGCAGGTCATGAGAGACTGAAAGGTGATGAACATGCTCATTGCAGTTTGCCGCCCATATACTCCTTTAAGCAACTCCCATGCACACATGGTGTTCATGGAGTCCATGGCGATAGAGGTGGTGGGTTGCAGTCTGCAGTGCATAGAAATTATGGCTTTAGCAATGGTATTGTTTTCTTCCCAGAGGTGTATGTTGTTGGCATTTGTGATGGTTTCTTGTGGTAGGCCACCCTCCACATTCTCGACAGATGTGATGGGGAGAGGTTTAGGCCTGATGATTGTGTACCATACCCCCATGATAACAAGTGCAGATTTGACAACATTTGCCTAGTGGTGGTAGTTGTCGGCACCTTCTAGGATGACAGAGATTTTGGGGACTGATACTGAGAGTGTGGTGTGGAGATAGTAGAACACAAGAAGAGTGCTGATGATGTAAGGAGACAGCAAGATGAGTCGAAGAGTTGTCACAAGAAATGTGAGCGAGAGAGAGAGTATGACCTGGGCAGGGCCCATAACCTGTGAAACACAGGTCATACATGGGTAGGGAACTTGAATAGTTCTTATCTTATTACTACACGGTATCTACAGTATATATAGTAAGTGCTCTAGTGCACAGACCATGAGCCATATGTGCAAGGGACCTGTGTACTCATGTATGTGTGTGAGTGTATGTGTGTACAGTAGGTATCCGAAAAAGGAATGAGTGTGGTAGTCAGCATGTTAGTGCATCAAGAAGCACATAGCCACCAGAGATACTGGTAGTGGCATGGCTGCAGTGGAGTGTAAGTTGTTGCAGATGCAGTAAGGTGGTGTAATGTGGTTCAAGTACGCTGCAGGGAAGATATGAGGTAGTGAAGTGTTAAGATAGAAAGGTACTCACTCAGACTTGTAGTAAGATGTCTGAGGAGTTGGTAGCATAAGGTGTCTATCTTATATAGCAAGGTGGGGTAGAGTTGGGGTGGAGTTTATAAGGTGAAGTACAACAACTACTATAGTGGGGAGGGATGCACATTGTCCTGGAGAAGTGGGTGGAGTGGGAGTGCTTGGACTGTTGAATATTTACTGTATGTCTATCTACTTTTTTGTTTGGCATCTCCTTCACTTCACCATTACATACCATTGACACACTACTACATCACCACAACCCTTCAAGACTCTTCCCCATTCCCACTCCACTTGCACTCTGGATGACACATGTCCCTCACATATTTAGCCATCCTTGTGCTTTAGGATCATCTCTCCACTTTAACCTTCTTCTTTACACACTATATAAGATGCACTCCTCACCCTACATCTCCTCAGTTGTTGTCCTTCAGACACTGAGTGAGTCCCCACTTTCCTATGCACCTTATTCTCACTCTCATCATATCCTGCAGCTACTTCTTACACATTGTGGCAATCTCCTGCTGTCCACACCTCTCACTTACTGCTGCAGTAATGCTACTCAACCTCCTCCCTTGCTAGGAGGACTTTTACTCTCTGCTATTCATAGTTGTTGTCTGCCATAGCCTGCACAAACATGGACATGTAGTGATTCATCTGAGGATAAGAAGTCTGAGGATGTGTAGAATGCAGAGTGATGAAATGCTTATGTATGTGTGTAGCTAAAGCCAAGTGAAGATGTACATGTGTGCACCAAGAAGTTAACACTTATGTGGTCTTGCAGTATGGGTGCAGTGCAGATGCAGGGTCTAGGCACCTAAAAATTGGTTACTTTGTTTTGTACACCTTTGTGTGATTGCCCTACCTTTCACCCCCCACCCCCCTAGGACAAACATGCAATTTTGCAAGTGTTTGACCATTCATTTCAATATTGTGTGATGTACATGGCACCACAGCAAAGAATTCTGCAAGGGCCAACATTTATTGAGCCATAATTCCAGGTCTCGGCATCTTGGCAAAACACTCTAGAGTACCAATTTCAAGCTCACAGAATCTGAAGGGGGGGTACACCACCCCCTCATATTTAAAGTTTAGAGACCCCCTCTGGCTCTAAACTGGATTACAAAGCCTCAGCTACCATCAGCTTCTCAGCCATTTATGTCTAGAGTCCATCAGATGCTTCTAGAACCTCACAGGAAGTCACTCAATACCCATTGTGGTAATGAAGGCCCATTTGCTCTTGCTGGCACATAAATGCCACCATGTTGAACAACTCCTCTTCATGGAGATCATCATTGGCCATAGATTGCAGCAAGAAATGGCTGTCATCATCATAGTGTATTATTTAAAATGGGGCAGTCTAACAATCCACAATTCTATTGTTATTGATATGTCTTATATGATTTAAAGGGGAATTCTATAATTTGAAAGTTCATGGGTGGGGCTCAAAGATTTGGGTCTAGAGTCCATCTAGCATGTCTAGATGCTCATGGGAAGTCACCCGGTGTTCAGCTCAATGTTGTGTCACATCTCTGCAAGAGAAGTTCATGTCAAAGCCTGACCTTCAGATCTCATCCCAGTCCTATGAGTTGTGGTCCAGGCATCATTGGCTTTTGCTCATCTGCTAGCAATCTTCTAAATGTGTTGCTGTTCTTTCTCTAGTTCCACAAAGACCCTGCCTGCTGCCTGCCTGTGTGAGACAGAAACCAGTTAAGAACAGAGCCCCCATCACCGACTTGAAGATGTCTTTCACCCAGTTCATTGAAATGCTCTATGGTCAGCTGAAAACCTGTGACTCCTGTCCACCCACACTCCATGAGCGCAAAGAAAGATTGTCTAGGTTACTTTATTCTCATCCCTTGTGTGACCTTGCCAGTCATATCTGATCCCCATGTGGGGTAACAGATCAATCAACATACTCTTGATGGGATCAGACAATGGTGGGCACTCATTCACTTTCTTCATGCAGCAGCTAAGATTGAGGCATGTGTGCAGAGACTCGGGCAGTCTGTCAACAGTTACTTGGCAGGCAACCTCATTGTCATCAGCTACTTGAGCGATTGCTAGACTCTTGCAACTGGTGGAGAACACAATAATACTCTGGATGAGTGCAAGGATGAGGATGTCACCTTGACAATTATGTTAGCTCTCTTGTTCATCACATTTTTTATCATGAGTCAGCTGGTGCCAAATTGTGGTGCAGGGGTTTTGTGAGACTGGTGTGCAGAAGCTAGAAGGCCTCCATGTGAGTGTATGACAATGAGCAGAGGGCTCTGGTCTCAAACATAAAAAGGAAGAGAGATGATGAGATTAGGACTGCATGGGCACAGGAAGTGGAGAGTGGCATGCTCTGGATAGTGTAATACCTTGGAAATCACTGAGGAGAGGGGCACACCTGGTCTCCTTTTATACTGTAATAGCATATGTATGTTGCTTCATGTTGGAGCCTGGCCCAAGCTGAAGCATCTGCATAGCAATGACAAGGTACAATAGAAGTTATACTGTACTACACACTGCCAAAGCATTCAAGTGTGCGATCTGCTTGATCCCAAAAGAAGAGAGCACTGTGCACTTGCTTGACTCTTCACCACCTTGACTCCATTACCAATGTATCAAACACAGGAGGTGGTTCTGTTCAGGTCATTCCATGACTTCTTAGTTGACACCATCTGTTGCAGTGATACCAATTTTTTTTGTGGACCTGAAGCTTCAGCACATGTTACCCACAGAGAGTGCTGTGTGCTAGTCTTCAGACACTTTCACCAGGCCTGTTGGTTTATAACCAGGATTTCATCGATCTACCAGTCTGAATTACGACCCATATTCCTACCCACATGTAATATGCATGTCATCATTGGGCATCTCACCTGTCAAGTGGTTATATTCATGATATGATATTAGATTTATTCTGCAGGTTTTACTCGAATCAGCTACTGGATTGGCTGGAGGTGATAAGCTTGATAAATGAATTGGATGGCACAATAACTTGATTTCTCCACAGATCTATTAATAAACAATGCTGGGTAGAAATAGAAAGTGGTGCCTCTGTGGACTGAGATGCTCAGCTTTCCGGGTGACTGATGAGAGGGTTCTACCCATCATCAGCATGGCATGTTTGTAGCTTCACCATCATGTCATGCCCCTCTACCCCCTTGATTTTTGACTATCATAGGTGTCTGGGCTGAAATCATCAACATCAAGGAATGGAACCCACATCTACTTCTCTTAGAAGGGCACATTGATGAATGTTTCTCGGTTGCCTTTTCTCCATATGGGGGATGACTGCCAGTGTATCTGGTTCAAATGATCACACTGTCTGGCTATGAAATGTTTCCACTGGGGCTCATCTGCAGGTCATGGCAAGCCACAGTGGTTCTGTCACATACTCACCCAATGGCATGCACACCACCTCAGGTTCATTCGATAAAGCCACTAGAATCTGGGACATGACAACTAGTTTGTGAGTTGGCATCTATACTGGATGCTCGGTGTCAATCCTCTGTGTGGTATTCTCAGTAGATGATCAGTGTATAGCATCAGGAGGCTATATGGGGCATGTCCATGTCTGGTTGACAGATGCAACTCACAGGTCCGTAAAAGTGCTTGAAACACCTGTCTGGGGTGATACTGTATTTATAAGCCCAAATCAAATCCATCAGTCTTTGGGCCAGAATCAGTTGGTCTCTGGAAAAGCTCCAGTCGAGGGGAGAGGTTTTGCAAGCTAAAGGCTTATGTTATTGTGTCAGGCAAGCAGTGAGATCTTCTCACACTTTCCTTCCTCTGCACTGGTTCTCACTTCTAGTTGTAAGTCAAGTTTTGCTTATGATTACAAACTGTACCTTGCTATGGTAGTGTTTTTAGTTAGCAAGTGTAATCAATCATTGCTGGGTGCATACCTTGATGTTCCAGAAGCATGTCTGTCAGTCACTGTCAGGGATTGAGATCATGTTGAATATTAGTATGCACATACATTCCTTTGGCTCCCCTATGACCCCACACATGTACTACTTACATACTATGTATGTACTATCACATACCATTTCCACTCACCCCTCCTACAAG
Source organism: Albatrellus ellisii (assembly GCA_003314395.1). Lineage (NCBI taxonomy): Eukaryota > Fungi > Basidiomycota > Agaricomycetes > Russulales > Albatrellaceae > Albatrellus > Albatrellus ellisii. Next base: position 10,826 of record QLPN01003270.1, read on the forward strand.
TCCGAATATCACCCACTCCACACATATTTCTGGACGACGTGTGTCCCTCCCTTTTACAGTAGTCGTTGTTCTCCACTTATACACTCTGCTTCAACCCTACTGTTACCCTACTATATAAGACAGACACACCACATCACATCTCCTCAGATGTCTTACCATGAGTCTGAGTGAGTACCTGTTCACTTACACCTTATCCTACCTCTTATCACCTCTCCTGCAGCTCTCTTACTGTGCTTGGCACCTGCTGTGTCCAATGCTACACTTATCACTGCAGACATGTTGTCTACCTCCTTTACGCTGCTCAATGTCATAACCATCATATCACTTCTTGTCACCTGCCCAAGCCTGCACTCACAGATCACGCAGTTTGTTCTATCTTTCATTTTATCTTTTTCTCAAATGTTCCACTCCACTCACACATGATAGTGGAGCTGCAAAGGGGCTGTAACCCCCCTTGTTGTATATCTTTTGTTTCATAGTTCTTCCTTTTATATTGCTACCAAGTACTATAAAAGAAGCATACTATACGTTGAGGAAGGGCAGCTTAACCTCTTCCATTGTATCTTGTCAGGCTGCTATTATTTTCCCTATTTTTCTCTTCATTTTACTCTATTTTCTTATGTCTCTATCGTCATAGATCTTACAATCACTCCTGATCTATCAAAGTGATTCCCACAGTCATGCATTCCTTCTCTTCGTCTTTATTAGCTGATGAAACATATGTTGTCCAATCAGAGATCAGCCTGTTCTATTTTTAGTTATGATTCATTTTCTCACTCTTACTGTGGATGCTCACCAATCCTTCTCACACCTGCTGTGGAGCCTCAGTCAGCACTTACATGTCCCCTCTATTATTAGGTATGACATCATTCCTATACTTTCTCATTCTCCAGCCCCATACTGTACTGCATGGTCTGTGCATGCTTCAGGGTACTATATATACATAAGACTCCTAGTGGTTTATTCCCCAGTTCTGATCATCTGGGATATCCACTAGGTACAGTACCAGTTCTCTTCTCTTTTACTATATACTAATACATCTGGGATATCCGCTGATGAGCACCATGTGCATGTAATGCCAGAAAACAACAATCAGTGATATTAGGCAAACACAGTGACATTAACGTGCCACATGTGACAATCATCTGCAGTTGCAGTAATTGCTCATTCATGCAGGTGTCGGAAAACAATACTGGGTCAGCCAATGAGGGATAGGACAAATAGGCCAAGGCATGGTCTAGACCCACCAAAGTAACCATGGAGGCATGAGTTGCAAAGTCAGCATTTGGTGCAATTGGCACTATTCCTCTTTTGCTCATCCGCTATAGTATGATACTTTATTTGCTTGCATCCAGACTCCACTTCATTTCAAATATCCCTATGATCGACCCTACACTGTAAATTTTCTGTTGTGTTTTGTTGTGCTCCAGTCTTGGAGCTAGGCTTGTATTTAGATAGTGCATCGTCTGTTGAAAAGGGGGGATTGGACCACCCACAATTTCACTTCTCCTCTCCATCTGAACTCCAAGTGAAAAAGCATGCCTAAATCTTCCCTCCATGTTTCTGTCAGAATGTACTTATTTTTCTTTTCATTTTACAATTTCTTTTACTCTTATTGCATAAGATCTACTAAAGATATCTTATCCCATCTTATCAGATCATCAGTAGATCTTATCGCGATTATCTATGACTCATGCTTACTTAGTCACCGGGCTGCTTACTGTACAGATATGACTACAATTCCCACAGATGCTTATTGATGCAGTGCAATGCTGCACATTGCTTACTGATACTTCTCATAGATGCTGCGCATCCTATTTACATATGCCTGCCCTACAGCGACAGCACATGGTCCGTGTGCCGATCCCTGTAGTATATAAGACTCTCATGTAGTAGATAGCTCTTCAGCTTTGTACATCTGAGATATCCACTACATGGCGTGACTCTTCTCTAAGGTGTATTGTCTCCTTCCTCGCCAATCCCCCTTCCATCTTCAGTTGTGACCTCACTGTTTAGCGTGCACCTCACAGTTTCCACATTTACAAGGAAAATAGTGTGTTCTTTGTAGGTTGCGTCTATTTTGCATTGCATCCAGTTGCATTCTCCATTGTGTTGCATTCTCCATTGTGTTGCACTCAGCTGTGTTCTCCTTACCTCACCATATCACCCATCTATTACAGGAATTGCGTTATTGCCCTTAACTACTAAAAATCCTGTTACCTTGGTGTCTAGGGAATCTTATGACTCACACCCTTCAACATTGTTGTGGTTGTGGTTGATTCCCCCCTTCAGCCTGGCACAGCATATATCACCACTAGTCTAAGCACGATCATCCTTTGTTGTTTTAGCTTTCTTCCTCAGTTGTTCAGCTTTGACATAGTGTCAGCCTCACATATCTTGTCTTTGCTATCATGCAATTACAGCTTTCTTCTTGGTGTTCGTCTCAAAGGCTTCAGTAACCTGAACATATAGGTGTTTGGCTACTTGTGTATGCTGAACCCTAACATTAGGTTAAGTTCTTCCACTTTGACATGGACCAATCTGGCTCCCCCATACCCAAATCCCATACCCCCTCACTTCTGCCTTCAAAGAAACAATGAAGTTGTTGACAACAGCCACCCTGTAGAATATCTAGGTCTTCATACTTGGAGGCTAACACCTTCCTCAACAGTTCAGGATCTGAAGACCCTGACATATCAGTTGCCAGTGTATGAGCATATATTCTTGACCCCATCACTAACACTCAAACTGATGTCCCACTTCTGGGAGGTATTATGACTACCCCTGGTATGGCCCCTGCATCCCTCCTTCCTATCCCATTTTCTGCCCCATCAGAACTTTTTCCACATCCAGAACCTGAAGCAGAAGACATCAACATGACCTCTGTTACTTCAAAATCACAATTTTTTAAAATCGACAAACCTGCTGAATTTGATGGAAGTAAGAAGAGTTTCCAAACCTTCTTCTCAGCATGCACCAAGTATCTTTTAGCATATGATGCTATACATGCATCTGACATACAAAAGATCTTGTTTGTTTTATCTTTTATGACCAAAGGGATGGCCCAGGCTTTTAATGACAGATATACTCTTGAACATCTCACTGGTACAACTTTTCCAACATATGCTGCCTTTGTCAAAATGCTCAAAGACAAGTTTGAAGATCCACATAAAGTACAACAAGCATATCTAGCCCTTCAACAGCTTTGACAGGGGACTCAAATGGTAGAAGAGTATAATTCAACCTTTCTTTCACTTATCCATGAAGCAGCTATCCCAGACAATTGTACCAAACTGGACTACTACAAACAAGGATTAAATTCAGGTCTTGCTGACCGTATCTATAATTCAGAAGTTCCAAAAACACTAGCCAGATGGATGGAGAGAGCAGTGGTGATGGATATGCAATGGTATGCACGTAAGGAACAGAAGAAGCTCCATCTCCCTTTTTCCTCCTTCACTACTCTGACTACTCCACATCAAGACTCGAATGCAATGGATGTTGATAGGCATTGACAGACCTTCACCCCCTGACCATGACTACAGAAGTTAACAGAAGCCAAAAGGGAAAAACTGAGGAAGGAAGGGAAGTGTTTTTCCTGTTGACAAGCAGGACATATGGCCAATCAATGCCCAACCAAGACAACAACTTCATGTGTTTGCACAATAGAAGAAGAACCATCCTCTTCTACTCCACTCCCATCTACTCCTAACTCTAACATCTCATATGTTCCCCCCCACATCATCGATTGTACACATGCTCATGTCTCTGAGGTAATAGATGAAAATGAAGAAGAACAAACAATGCCTCCAAATTATGATGAAATGGCAGT
>QLPN01003276.1:0-14203 GCA_003314395.1 Albatrellus ellisii
TACTAAGTAAAGTGGAGCTAAGCTCACACTTGTAGTAATAATACTACACTTTACTAGTAAGTAAGATAAAGAAAAAGAAAGAAAAAAGAAAAAAAGAAAACGCGTTACGAGGTGCCAAAGCAAGTGCCTCGTAACACTTACTAAGTAAAGTGGAGCTGAGCTCACACTTGTAGTAATAATACCATGCTTTACTAGTAAGTAAGAAAAAGAGAAAAAAGAAAAAGAAAAAGAAAATTGTTATGAGGTGCCAAAGCAAGTGCCTCATAACAGTTCCCCCCAAGATTCCTTTGGGAAGTCAGATATATATATATTCACTGTACAGAAATTCTTGATGGTAGAATACCTGAATGTACAATAGAAGACTAATTTGGAATGAGAATATACACTAGAAAGATGACAATGATGATGACAATGACAATGATGAGAAGATCAACAAGAGACAAGGTATACAGTAGGCTGAGAGCAGAATTGAGGGCTGGAAAGATAGAATATTAAAATAAAATAATAAAAATGGGTGGTGAAGACACAGGGTTGGTGTTGGGAGGGGGTGTGGTTGAAGTTTGGCTGGCTTTCTTTGTTCTTCAGCCCTTTGGGCATAGCACTATGTGGAGTTGTGGCAGTGTCCATCCATCACAGAGTCTGTTGGTGTCTTTGACAGCTGCCAAAGCTGTCTTGGCATTTGTGATGTCATCTTGAATGCACTTGATGAAAGACATAAATTGTGACCATTGTTGCTGAGCCTGCAGATGGTCCAAAATGAAAGAGAGAACAAATACAATGCCAGAATGCTTACATTTTCATTCTTGTGTGGTTGCCAAGCAGGTAGCTTGCCTTTTCCTGATCTTTTGTCTTCATGGCATCCCCATTCTGATTTGACAAGCCACAAAGGAGGACCTCAACTTGTTGAAGAATCAGATGCATACCACCGCTTTTGTTTGGCTCTCTCTCCCTCTCTCTCTATGCACCTTCATACATGTACTTGTTACATACATTCACATACTACTTATGTTCCACCCATTCCTTCTTGTCCTTGGACTACTAAACATCTCCACATGCCCTCACACACCACATTATTCTCTGCATGATGTGCATTGCACCACTTATGGTAGTCTTTGTTCTCTCTTCACCTACTCTCCACTGTTACAAGGCACTTGCTTTGGCACCTTGTAACAGTTTTCTTTTCTTATTTACTAAGTAAAGTGTAGTATTATTACTACAAGTGTGAGCTTGGCTCCACTTTACTTAGTAAGGACTCTATCTCTTTCTTTATAGTACTACAGTATTTACATACTGAGCTGTGAGTTTTACTCCAAGTACTATAAAAACTTGTCTTTTCCTTTCTTTATCTTTCTTTCTTTATTTACATTTACTTGCTAAGGACTATTACTATACAATTAGCAAGGACTCATCAACTTTGAAATCTAGGGATTCTCCTATACTGCACTTGACCTAAGCTCATCACAATCTTGCTTCATCCTCTAAGAACTAAGTCTAAGATCTCTAAGTCACTCTAAGTGTTGCTAAGATATCCTATACTTGTCACTCTGGATCCTCATATAGTCATTAGTGGAATCATCCTCATCACTATCTTGTTGATCCCACTCTTCATTGTCATCAGGAATGGTTATTACACTTACCAAGTGTGTATCAACTACCTTGTTACTAGGGGTATTGTTATAGCAAACCTTCCCTAAGACTGTCCAATAGGTTGCTCTTAGCACTCTCACCACCTTTCTTTCTTGGGTGGAAACTCAATCTGGATGAAAACTAAAGGTGCTATGAAGTGACAGGGGTGGTGAATACATCAATTCTGATGTCCATGGCATACTGCAACAACAGAACCATGCACAACCTTATGGCACCATATTCCCTGGCACAGAACAGACACATGGAAAGATGGAACCACACTATCATTAATTCCACTCTGTCACTCCTACATGGCATATCAGTTTCCTGCAGGTTTTGGGAGCATGCACTACAAGTCTCCATACTTGTGTACAATCACACCCCTCAGTGAGCATGTGATTGGATGTTGCTGCATCAACTTTGGCACAGCAGCCACATCCCTGATGTATCATATCTGTGGGCCTTTGGATGCCTAGCATATGTGGCCACTCCTGCAGAACACTGACCCAAGCTTGACCCCCAAGCCAAGGCAATGGTGTTCATTGGGTATGAGCCAGGCTTTCAAGCCTGGAAGTTCTGGGATTGTGTCATGCACCACATCATTGTGTACCATGATGCAGTGTTTGATGAGCTGGCCTTTCTGTTTCATCTGCAGCCCCTGCCCACAGGCCCAGCTCCACCCAAGTTGCTGCTGCTGCTGCCTCCACCTTCTGATCTCTCCTCAGACTCTGGCTCTGATTCAGATGGGCCACTGGGTGACAGTGCACAGCTGGACCTCCTGGGCACAGATGACCCTGCTGCCATTGTGCCTTCAGCACCTGGTATTGTGGTACCCCATGCTGGATATGATGGAGACAGGGGAGGGGGGCATGCATGACAATCCACATTGTTGGGTGAGCCAGAACCCCTCTACACTGAACTAAGTCCCATTATGCCAGCCATCCCTCTGTCTTCTCCTACCACCACTCCAGCTCCTGTGGATCCTGTTACCCCTATGCTGCCTCCATGGTGTTCCATGTGTACCACTCAGCATCCTGCTTGATATGGTGACAGTGCCTATGGCATGCAAACATATGGGGACATCCTTCATGACTCATCAAGTGATGATGAGTTCACAACTCCTGGTGTGGGTCCCTCACTCTTGTCTTTACTTGCCACCACTGCCTCTTCAGGTCATCCTCTCACATTGTGTGAGGCCCATGCTTTGCCAGATGCAGCTGACTGGGATGTGGCATGCCAACATGAACTCTCCATGCTCAAAGGCATGGGTACCTGGTTGCTTGTTGACCTTCCCACCAACCACAGCACTATCCCAAAGAAGTAGGTCCTTATGCTCAAAAATGATGGCTGTTACCACACACATTTGGTTGCCAAGGGTTTCAGGCAGGTCCACAGTGTCAACTATGACAAGGTCTTTTCCCCCATCACCAACTTTGAATCTCTGCAGCTTCTCTTCACTCTTGCTGCCACCCATGATTGGCACATACATTCCATGGTCATCAAGAGTGCCTTCCTCAATGGCAACATTGAGGAAGAACTCTACATGCAGCAACCTGCTGGCTTCAAGATCCCAGAGCTCATGGACAAGGTCTGCCACCTCCACAAGTCCATCTATGGCCTCAAGCAGGCTGCATGGCAGTGGAATGCCAAGATGGGTGGCTGCCTTGGCACCCTTGACCTGAGCCACATTGAGGCTGATTCTGGTCTCTATGTCAAGCATGGGGGTGCCTCCTTTCTATTTTTAGTACTATATGCTGATGACATTATGATCTTTGGTAGCAATCTCAATGAAGTACTAGAGCTCAAATGGGCACTCACAGTGGCATTCAACATGGCTGACCTCAGGGAAACCATGAGTTACCTCAGACTTGAGGTTGCCCATGATCATCCAAACAGGGTCCTCACACTCAGCTGATCATGGTACATTGCAGCATCATCTCATGCTTTGGGATGGCCAGATGCAATTTGTTGATTTTTCCCTTTCAGTCATTTACTGTGTGCTCCTATACCACATGACTACCTTGTGTTATCTTACCTACACACTCTGTCATGCATGGTCTGCACACATGTAGGGTCTTATCTCTCCTGGTCTGTGCGCTGAGTACTTAGGTACTTATAGTTTGGGTCTGGGACATTACTCTACAGTCGGTTATCTCCCCTTCTCCCTCATCATGGATTGGGCTACACTCCTTGTTGATTGCTACTTCACAATCATGATGTTGCTTCTTGCCTTACTTGGGCTTCTGCCCACACTCTACCCACTGTCTCCCTGCAGGCCTCCTTGAGTGGAGCGCTAAGGTTCTGAGGACCACCATGCAGCTCTTCGTGCATTTCTACACAATTCTGTCACCACTCCTCTTCCTCCAGCCATCACACTGGTCCATTTCACCAGAGTTGCAAATATGACCATGAGGTCCACCTACCAGCAAGTGGTGGGGAGCCTCATGTATGCTGCGATCATGTCCTGCCCAGACATCACATACACAGTTAATACTCTAGCACACTACACTGCTAACCCTGCACTGGAGCATATGGCTGTGGCTAAGCATGCCCTGTGGTACCTCTCAGGCACCATTGCCCTCACCCTGCAGTATGATGGCACAGTTGGTGATGCCATTATGGCACACTCCAATTCTGACTAGGCCACATCCATTGTGGACCAATGATCCACTGGTGCCTTCATTTTCTTTGCCTGTGGCACTGCCATCTTGTGGTCATCACACCATCAGTGCATCATTTCACTCTCTTCCATGGAGGTTGAGTACATCACCCTCTCACAGGTGGCTGTGCAGGCCTCTTGGTATCACAGCATCACATTGGATCTCTGCATCCCACTCATGCTGCCATTGGTTCTCTTTGGCAATAACAAGGGGTCTGTTTGTTGGAAATATCTACAGTATTCATTCAGCTCCTCTCCACTTACACTACTATATGTCTTCTTTATGTCCTTCTGACATGTGTCTAACCCACTTACCTCACTATAAACACACTCTTATAACACATTCAACAAACCCACTTATACACACTCCACTTGAACCTTGTTCAATGCACACTACACATACTTTCTCCCCACTTTCTTATCACTCTTAGATGTATATACTATGTCTAACCATGCTACTATGCTCTGGAGCTTTGTCTCCACCACTTATTACCACATTCATGCTGCCCTCACTACCATGTTCTTCCTCTTTGTATGCATTGGCTCATTCCTGTGCAGACACTGTTGACCTAGCAGTCAACCTGATCATTGGTAAGGGGATGAAACACATCAACATCAAGCACCATTACATCTGGCAGTGCATCTGTACTGGCCTCATGATGCTCCACCATCTCCCATCCACATCCATCATCACTGACACTCTCACCAAATCACTGCCACACACTGTGTTCAAATCACAGTGCACCACTCTAGGTCTCATTGTTGTCAGGTTGCCAAATGAGGGGGATTGTTGAAGAATCAGATATGTACCACCACTTTCATTCAGCTCTCTCTCCCTCTCTCTCTATGCACCTTCATACACATACTTGTTACACACATTCATGTACTACTTATGTTTCACCCATTCCTTCTTGTCCTCAGACTACTAAACATCTCTGTGTGCCCTCACACACCACATCATTCTCTGCACAATGCATGTTACACCACATATGGTAGTCTTTGTTCTCTCTTCACCTACTCTCTGCCCTAACCATATGGGTGAACACTATATAAGATGGACTCAATACTATACATCTCCTCAGATGTCTTCATCACTTGTCTGAGTGAGTAACACTTACCCTCTCCATCTTACTTTATCTTACACACCCCTGCAGTGTACTTTAACCATGTTGTGCCACCTACTGCATTCACAACCCTCTTACTCTGCTGCAGACATGCTTGCTGCTCTTTCCCCTCATGGGGATATGATTACATTAATATTATCAATGTTGTTGTTTGTCTATGCTTGCCCAAGCCAGCACATACACAACTGACACCATCAACAGATGCACCCTCATCCCAGGTTTCCCATGTTGAAAGATGTGCAATATCATAAATGGTAAACAGACTGTTTTGAGACAGAGATAGCATTGTAGGCCAAGATGTCATTGAAGCAAGAAGAGGACCATAGTCCAGATGTCATACATGACTAGAGAGGTAGATGAGGCCTAGAGAGACAGATAAGGCCTGTAAGATAAGAGAAGATGTGTACCAGATGGTAGAGGGTACACAGAAGAAAGAGAGAGCTGCATAGAGCAGGTATGTCAGAAGAGAACTCAGAGAGTAGAGGAGATACTCACCTCAGCACATGCAGAAGTGCTGAGGTGAGACAAAGACAAGGTAAAGAAGATATAGTAAGAGCAAGATAGAGTTTAAGAGGAGCTCAAACCATAAAGAGAAAAGAAATACCAATAAGATGAGATAGAGATAAACATACTTAATAAGTAAACAGTGTGATCAGCATCATAAGGTAATGAAAAAACCAACACCTTGTAACATTTTTTCTTTTTCTTTCTTCTTTCCATTATCTTACTCACTATAAGTGTAGTATTAACTACAGCTTGAGCTTAGCTCATACTTATAGTAAGGACTCTATCTTTTCTACTTTATAGTACTACAGTATTCACATACTGTGCTGTGAGTTTCACTCCAAGTACTATAAAGTGTCTTCTGTTCTTTCCTTCCTTTTATATATTATAACATTTACTTGCTAAGGACTACTACTATACAGTTAGCAAGGACTTCTTCATTTGTCTTTATTTACCTTTGTTTATCTCTTGTTTCACTCATGCTTGTGGCTACTTTACAACTAGCTTACTATGGATGTGTCTCAAGTCACATGACTCCATTGATTGCTGCACAATCATCATTGATCTGTGAACCTTACTTACATTTACTATTCTTAGAACTCCAGTTTTGTATAAGCAGTTGAAAGCCTGGTGGTCTTAAAACCTAGTCTTGTCAACTTTGCAATCTAGGGATTCTGTCAGGACATACTTATTTTTCCCTTCATTTTATGATTTCTTTCAATCTTATCACAATTATATATGACTCATGATCATTTGTCATCAGCCCAATTACTGTATACATATGACGCATACTCTCACAGTCACTTATTAATGCTATGCAATGCTGCACATTGCTTACTGATAGTTCTCACAGATGTTGTGCATCTCTACCTACCTATGCCTGCCCTATAGTGACAGCACATGGTCTGTGCACTGATCTCTTAAGTATATATAGGGCATCTTTGTAGTATGTGGTTCCTTAGCTTTATACATCTGGGATATCCACGTTTCAGCATGACTTCATCCTGAGTGTATTGTCTCTTACTTCACCAATCCCCTCCTCTTACTTTTGTGACCTCACTGTCTAGCATGAGCCTCACAGATTCTCCTATTGCTAAGAGTGGCCTATTGGATGGTCTTAGGGAAAGTTTGTGATAATAATACCCCTGGTAACAAGGTACTGGGTACATGCTTGATAAGTGTAATAACCATTCCTGATGATGATGAAGAGAGGGATCAATGAGATAATGATAATGATGATACCACTGATGATTAAACAAGGATCCAGAGTGGACAAGTTTAGGATGTCTTAGCAACACTTAGAGTGACTTAGAGATCTTAGACTTGATTCTTTATGTGAGAACAGGCATGAGCAGGCTAAGAGGACGAGAAGGGTGGTCGAGATTGATTGCTGCAGCTGGGGGAGTAGAGATGGAGACAGGGGGAGAAGACAAAGGGTGCCAGACATGAGGGTGCAGACCAGGGAGGAGATGCTTTCCATAGTATAGAAAGACTTCTTGGAGAAAAAGACAAGACGACAGGGAAAGAGTAGATATGGAGACAAGGCTATAGAGTTATAGCTCTGCTCCAAAGACTAAGACAAAGGGAACTGCCTAACACAGTAAGGGAAAAGATGTGGCCTAATGTAGACATGGGAATCAGGCCAGAAGACGTAGACTAGACAAGATGAGATGAGATGGGGCAGGGAACTGCCAGGTAATACATAAGGCAGACATAAGAGCAGATCAGGGTGATGAAGATGGGAAAGATAAGATGAGATAAGATATAGATAAGGTAGATTGGAAGTAGATGAGACATGTTAGAAGATAGGATGTAGATAAGAAGATATAGAGAGATAGGAACTGCTCAGCAGCATAAAAATGAAACAGAATCCAACACTTTAGAATGAAGCAAGTTTGTAGCAAGCTTTAGATCAAGTGCAGTATAGGAGAATCCCTAGATTGCAAAGTTGACAAGACTGGGGTTAAGACCACCAGTCTTTCAACTACTTATACAAAACTGGAGATCTAAAGATAGTACAAGTAGTTAAGGTTCAAGGATCAATGATGATTGCACAGCCATCAACAAGATCACATGATTTAAGACATGTCCATAGGTATAGTAAGTGGCTCAGCCACAAGCATGAAATGAACTAGGAGTAAACAAAGATGAACAGAGATGGGATAAGATGAGTCCTTGCTAATTGTATAGTAATAGTCCTTAGCAAGTAAATGTAAATAAAGAAAGAAAGATAAAAGGAAGAGATAGGTCTTTTATAGTACTTGGAGCTAAGCTCACACATAAGTATGTAAATATGTAAGTACTATAAAAGAGAAAAGAAACTGAGTCCTTACTAAGTAAAGTGGAGCTGAGCTCACACTTGTAGTAATAATACTACACTTTACTAGTAAGGAAGAAAAAGAAAAAGAAAAAGAAAGAAAAGAAAAAACCATTACAAGGTGCCAAAGCAAGTGCCTTGTAACATGAGGCACACAGAGGGAAGTGTTACAAGGCACTTGCTTTGGCACCTTGTAATGGTTTTCTTTTTTTTCTTTCTCCTTATTTTACTTACTAGTAAAGCATAGTATTATTACTACAAGTGTGAGCTTAGCTCCACTTTACTTAGTAAGGACTTATTTTCTTTTCTCTTTTATAGTACTTAAGTATTTACATACTTAAGTGTGAGCTTAGCTCCAAGTACTATAAAAGACTTATCTTTTTTTTCATTTTATCTTTATTTATTTATTTATTTATTATAACATTTACTTGCTAAGGACTATTATTGTACAATTAGCAAAGACTCATCTTTCTCGTCATTGATTATCTTTGTTTACCTTTGGTTCATTTCACACTTGTGGCTGAGTCACATTGCTTATACAACAGACACAACTTACTGCACATTACTGTGCATTACTGTGCACTCCTGCACACTCATCATTGATCAATGAACTTTACTATATTTAGGACTCTGGTTTTGTATAAGTAGTTGAGATACTGGCAGTCTTAAACCCCAGTCTTGTCAACTTTGCAATCTAGGGATTCTCCTATACTGCACTTGATCTAAGCTCACTACAAACTCACTTTATTCTAAAAGAACTAAGTCTAAGATCTCTAAGTCACTCTAAGTGTCACTAAAGATATCTTAAACTCATCACTCTGGATCCTGTGAGAACAGGCATGAGCAGGCTAAGAGGAGGAAGACAGACAATGTGGATTGCAGTATGAGGGGGAGCAGATGACAAGATAAGAAGATGAAGAGTGCACCAGACATAGGGGCGCCAACAGAGTGTTACGAGGTACTTGCTTTGGCACCTCGTAACGGTTTTCATTTTCATTTTTTCTTTATCTTACTTACTAGTAAAGTGTAGTATTATTACTACAAGTGTGAGTTTAGCTCCACTTTACTTAGTAAGGACTCTCTTTTTCTTTTATCTTTTATATAGTACTTAAGTATTTACATACTTAAGTGTGAGCTTAGCTCCAAATACTATATTAAGACTTATCTTTTTCTTTATCTTTATTTATTTATTATAACATTTACTTGCTAAGGACTATCACTATACAATTAGCAAGGACTCTCTTTTCTCATCCTTATTTACCTCTGTTTATCCCATGTTCATTTCATGCTTGTGGCTGAGCCACTTATATCACATGGATGTGTACTTACTGTGCCTTACTGTGCAACTTTGCTATAGTTAGATCGCTAGTTTTGTATAAATAGTTGACAGACTGGCAGTCTTAAACCCCAGTCTTGTCAACTTCACAATCTGGGGATTCTCCTATACTGCACTTGATCTACACTCACTACAAACTCACCTTCTTATCTAAGAACCAAGTCTACGATCTCTAAGTCACTCTAAAACATCACTAAGACATCCTAAACTTTGTCACTTTGGGTCTTCATATTGTCATTAGGAACTTCTATTATGTGCATCAAACACGCGTCCAATCTCAGTTACCAGGAGTATCAATATAGACCTTCCCTAAGACCATCCAATAGGCCACTCTTAGCACTTTGACAAGACTCCGCACTCCTCCTAACAAACCATCCATGCTTCTAGGAAGCACATACCCTCACCATGGATCCAAATCTCCATGGAGATTATCATCAACAACTTCTTCCTGCCAATGCTATTTCATTAGACATAACCGATCGCCTGTGGCCCGATTACCTCCAATACAACAACACCAACAAACTCTTTTATGTCAATAATCAACTCGTTTACTTCACTCATACCAATCAAGAGCCCCAAACAGCTTATCATAACGGGAACCCAATTGTTACCAATACATCGCTGCTATCAGCAAACATCCATCGAGAAATCTCACTAGATACTGATGTCTGTCAACAACATAGACAACTACTTGGAAACCACATTCCCCTCTCACTCAAACAATATACCAACACAGAAGACGAGTTTATGTTCTACAATAAACACAACCAGTGGATCTACGAAGCCTTCAATGACCCAGACGAAAACAAAGTTATCGTTTGCTGGGATCCCAAGAAGCAATTGGACTACGATTATATCAAAGTATATCCCGAACAAGTATCTTCATTACCCATGATCCCTGAATACCGACAGAGCCTTATCCCAAGATCTAGGCCAGAATCTTGCACAAGAACTCTCTCTGGACCCCCAGAACCAAGAATGCCCATCAACGTTTCAGAACAACTTCCTCAAGTGGAAACGTTCTTTACTCCTCAAGCAACAACTTCAGGAGATGAAACCATTACCTTGTCCACCCCTTTCATTCAATCAAGACTCACCTCTGGAATTACGACTTCAAACCCAATTAATCCGATGCCAACAGCAAATCACCTGAACCCAAAGAGAATTCAACAATCTATACCAAGAATGGCAAACACGTCATCCGCTTCCTCTAAGGAACCCCAACTTAATAAACCATCCAAATTCTCTGGAACAGAATCTACTGCCAAAGACTTTATCTGAAAAGTTAAACTCCACTTCTTTACTAAAACTTTCAAAGACAATACAGATAAGATTGCCTTTGCATTATCTTTCTGTAAAGAAGGAATGATTGCTGGAACCTGGGCCAGACAAATCATTGATCAGCTCACCGCTTCCTCTTCAACGCTCACATGGAAGCAGTTCAAGGACCAATTTGAGAAGAAGTTCTACCCAACTAACGAAGGGGAGTTATCATGCAACAACCTGGATAGATTAGTCCAGGGAAGAGGCATGGCTTCTGAATATGTCACTGTATTCAATTCTATCACCGACACCACGGGTTATAACGATATAACCAACATCGAGAAATTTAAGAACGGTCTTAGGAAAGACATCAAGGATACCATCATGACAACCAGGGATATATTACTGATCACCTTACAAGAATGGCAGAACCTCACCATAAGGTTAGACCAGAACAAATCCAACAACGACTTCCAGAACAGTATTCGATCCGGACAAAATGGACGATTCCTATACCCTGACGATCTACTCAAAGGGGATATTGAATCCCACTCACAGAAATTAAACCCTCGCTCTATTCATGCAATAGAAGACTTCCCTCCCATGGAAACATTCCAAAGAGAAGTATTCACATGTGCTGGTTTTACTGGAAATGGAAGGTTATCTGATGAAGAACGTGACAAAAGGAAATGAGAAGGAGCTTGTTTCAGATGCGGTATCAAAGGACATTTTGGCAGAGAATGCAAGGTCAAATGTGACCAGAATTATGGAATACCCAAGCCCACTTATGCAATAAGGGGAACCCAAGTACGCAATGAAGAAGAGGACCCCATGATAACCATTTCCCGTGCCCTCATGAAATTATCTGACAAAGACAAAGCAGAAATGCAAGACCTCTTCAAAATCACTCAGAATTTTTAAAGACTCCTGAGTCAGCGACGGACAAAGGAGTAACTGATTACAAATTGGACATTACGAGCAGGAACTTGAATCTGGACAATGAACTGTACATATCGTTCTCGAAATACAATGGTTCTCCATCCATTCACATTCCTGTCGAAATCTCCATAAAAAATCAGAAAGTCGCCACCAAAGCGTTAATTGACAGTGGAGCAACCAGAATCTTAATCCACCAAGATTTCATACAACTACATCATCTGCCAACCCAGAAACTCAAATGTCATATACCAGTGAAAAATATTGACGGAACAAAGAACATCAGTGGAGATATCACACATACCTGTCATATCACCCTAGAAATCAAGAAAGCAAACGTAAAACCCCATATAGAAACAAATCGATTCTATATCACCAATCTAGGAAAAGAAGATATCATCTTAGGAACCGACTGGTTACGACAACATAACCCCAATATAGATTGGACCAAGGATACAGTGATATGTACTGTGTCGGGCTGAGAGGGGAAAGTAACCACAACCACAGCAATTGCTGGAGGGTGCGAGCTGTAAAGTTCCCTAGACACCAAAGTAGAGAGTATTAGTAGTTAAGGGCGATAGGGGCGATAGTGCGATTCGACTAGAGCTACTAGATGAACGCGACTTGGGTAATAAACCGATGATATGGCGCAATAGGGCAGATACAAAATAACGCAATAGAGAGCACAATAGAGAATCCAATGTAGTGGAAACAAAACGCAACGCAGTGGGGAATGCAACGCAGTGCAATGTGACGGAGAACGCAATGGAGAACACAATGGAGAATGCAATGGAGAACGCTACACAACACAATGATAGACGCGGCTTATGGGGAACACGCACTTTTCTTGATAATAAGACACACGGAGGGAAGGTTGATATTTGCCTTTTGATTATTGACTTGGACGGGAGAAGAAGTCAAATTGAGGGCAGGGGGAATCTGGTCCTTTTCAACAGATGATGCGCTATCTAAATACAAGCCTAGCTCCAAGACTGGAGCACAACAAAACACAACAGAAAATTTACAGTGTAGGGTCGATCATAGGGATATTTGAAATGAAGTGGAGTCTGTATGTGAGCGAATAGAGTATCATACTATTGCGGATGAGCAAAAGAGGAATAGCGCTGATCACACCAAATGCTGACTTTGCGACTCATACCTCCATGGTTACTTTGGTGGGTCTAGACCATGCCTTGGCCTATTCGTCCTATCCCTCGTCGGCCGACCTGGTATTGTTTTCCGACACCTGCATGAATGTGCGATTATAGCGACTGTGGATGATTTTCGCGTGTGGCGTGTTAATGTCGCTGTGTTCACCTGATGTTGCTGATGGTCGTTTTCTGGCATTATGTGTGCGTGATGCTCATCATCTCCTCCCAACTGAAATCTTGACTGTCCACAGTCAACACAACCGGATGCAAGACACAGCCAGGAGGGACGACTCGCGGGGGTAAGGGTGTAGTTGTAATGGATGAACAAGTGGATGAGGGGGAGCGTCAAGGGGTGGATAGATGGGTGGGTATAGGGGACGCTCTCCAAGGTGCAGCGAGGCACGACATGGACGACGTGGGGTGGATTAGCAGCATGTGAACGTGGGGAGCCGATGGTGGAAAAGGGGGCAGGGCGCAGCTGGGCAAGGACAGGGTGTGGAGGAATGGCGAGAGGAGGTGAGACTCGGGGATGAGCGAACTGGAAGGATACTGGAGCGCAGAAATAGGAATGAGCGGCCAAAGCAGAGTAGGGGTACGGATACAAAAGAGACGAGAGCAGGTGGGAGTGAAGTAAGAAAAGAGACAAGAGGAGGTGAGAGGGGAAATTTTGTTTTGTTTTTTTTTTTTTTGTTTTTGTTTTTGGTGTAGGCTTGGAGAGATAAAAGGAGGAGAGAGAGAAATGAAAGAAAGTCTGGGTCATAGAGGAAAGAGGAATAAATGAAATAAAGTGGGAATATGGTGGGAGAGGGCAAAAGGGCGTGAAGGATGAGGAGAACTGAGTTGGGTTTTTTTTTTTTTTTTTTTGAAGTGGATTGAGCAAGAAAAGAAGAGGAAAACAGTAAACACGAAAGGGAGCGAAGAACACAACGTGGAAGGAGGACAAAAGGACACACAGCAAGTGTGAAGGCACAGCTACTCCTGCCCTAAACCGAGGAGCGCGAAGGCAGCAGTAGCCATCGATAAGCTTCATCAACACCATCTTCACCGGCCACTGCCCATCCACCAACATGTCCCACCCATCCCCCATCACCACCACCACTTCCGACTGCGCGCTCTTGCATTTGTGAGTGTGCATGCATGTGATGCTCAACGAGCGGCCACAGGGTGAAGGGCTGCCTGAGGAGGCCTACCAATCATGGACAGTGGGCACAGGGTGGCTTTTGGTATGTAATGCAAACAGACACAGGAGTCCATGATACTCATCATCAACGCACAGGGGCAACATCG